>BTPH01000121.1:0-19729 GCA_036245725.1 Mrakia hoshinonis
CCGTCTTTCTCGTATCCTTCGGGCTTGTTGAGCTCGACAGTCGGTGCCTGGCGCTGGACTTGCTCGAGGGCAGACTGCGGACAGGAACGAGGCGCGTTCAGAGAGCACACGCTGACCTTCTCGCTCTTGTTTTCTCGCGCCCTTGTAGTCGCACGTCTCTACCAAGGCTGGCCAGGCCCTCACTATCCAATGCTTGACTGCTCAGCTCGAGAGATGCGGCAATGACGTAAGGCTCACTTCCACCTTCGCTTCTGACTTCTGACGCCGTCTCGCGCTCTGACCTGAGCTCGCCTCACGAGAGTGCACGACTGACGGCTCGAGCATCGACACTGATCGTATCTTGTTCTCTGACTAACGCTGCTTACCTCGTTCGATCCGATCTCTCAGTGGATGTTCTGCATCAAGTTCCTCGAGAGGATCCTCACCGTCAACTCGCCACTCGTCTTCCTTGCCGGACTCGCTCAGTTCTCGTCCGAGAAGGCGGACAAGGACATTGTGCTCATTATGGAGGTCAGTCCATCTCCCTGTCTCTCTCATCGCGCTCAAGCCGGGGCTGTACTGATGTGTACGCCGTTTTCTCTCCTCATCCAGTACGTGCTCGGAGCAGCCAAGGCGCTCTACTACACGGATCTCGCTGAGACGATCCAAGCTGTCCTCCCCCGACGCAAGGGAGCCAAGCAAGGAGGCGAGCTTGGATCCCGCTTCTGGACGACCATCAACAGGCGAGGCGTCCTTCGCGTGGACACCACCCAGCAGGCGAGGGAGAGTAGACAGACCCCCTCGTCCGCCGTCGCAGCCTTCCTCGAGGGCAACGGACCCATCAACTTTGTCTACGACCTTCCGGCCGACGTAGTCTCGACCATGAACCCTCCGGAGGTTGTCCTCAAGGGCAACAAGCGTCAGAAGAAGCTGAAGCCTCGCGCAGGCGAGCTCGCCTCGCGCGCCCAGCCGTACGTGACTCATCTTCCCGAGGGCATCCCTATCGTCGCCATCGTCCATTGCGACCCGATCGGATGCAACATCATCGTCACCGACTGCGACCGACCCACCTCGCCAGCCGTCCGAGTCAGGCCTGACGCCCGAGTGCTCGAGTCTGCCGCTCGCGCATCCGCTCTCGTCGCGCCCAAGGTCGAGGCCTGGATTGCAGCCTGCCGACCGAGCTCGTACCTCGACCAGACCGAGGAGCCGATCCCGTACGCGGACCACCCGCCGAGATTCACGCCCAAGCCTGTGCCAGCCAAGCCGATCCGTCTCGTCGTCGAGGAGACGTCGGACAGCCCGCTGCCTTGGGAGTCTATCGTCGGCACCTACCACGCCGATCAGCGCGCGAAGAAGCGAGAGTAGGAGAGGCTCGAGGAGGAGGAGAAGAGGAAGATCGAGGAGGAGGAGGCGAAGAGGCAGGAGGTTGAGCAGCCAAAGAAGGAGAAGAAGAGCGTCATCCGACGAACCAAGTCGTTCGTCGAGAAGAATATCATCGGCAAGGTCTTCAGGAGGTCGGCCTCTCTCTAAAAGACAAAGCAGAACGGGTCACGCGAGAGACGAGGGAGGAGGACGAGCACCGAGAGATCAATCTGGAACAACAACAACGCCATCAACACCATCAACATCGGACCCGACGCCACACCGCCGTCATCCACCTTCGCGCGCGCCGGCGCAACATCCCAGGA
This sequence comes from Mrakia hoshinonis, assembly GCA_036245725.1. Taxonomy (NCBI): domain Eukaryota; kingdom Fungi; phylum Basidiomycota; class Tremellomycetes; order Cystofilobasidiales; family Mrakiaceae; genus Mrakia; species Mrakia hoshinonis. The sequence continues at coordinate 1,668 of BTPH01000121.1, forward strand.
CCGCTCGACGGTTGCAGGAAGGAGACAACGACCATCACTCGCCGGTCCGACAAGCTCTGTCGAGGCAAAAGACGTCGACCATAGACGCACACAAGAAGAGGAGGAGGAGGAGCAGAGGAGGAGGAGGAGGAGCAGGAGGAGCAGGAGGTCGGGCATCGTGCCATCGCATCACTCGAGCAACCGCCTCGCAACCCATCATCTCGAGTCGTCGCCGGTCGAGACTCGAGCAGGTCAGCTCATGAAGACGAGCGCCACGTCGGTCCTCTCATCGATGCCAAACCGACCTGACTACCCTCGAAGAATCACCATCGCGAACGACGCCTCATCCCCCGTCGTTCGCCACCACGCACATCTTTCACCCAGAACGTCGGGACCATCCCACGCCGCGCACCGCCAATGTCATACGCCACATCATCAAGACCTCGTCCGTCTACGGAGGACGAGGCAGCCCGCCAGAGCCGGGTTTCAAGAGGTCGAGTCGAGTCGTCAGGAGGAGGAAGTGGAGGGAGTGTTTATGTTTCTACTGTAGTCATGTCTCGTGTCCGTTCTCGTGTTTCGTTTCCGTTGTGAATCGTAGTTCCAATTTCGCTAGTGCTCGTACCTTGTTCTCGCTGTCGTGTTGTCACGTGTTCGTGTCCGATCTCGTGTCCAGTGTCTGTTGTCCCAGTATCGTCCAGTCCAGTCTGATCTCTCCGGTCTCTTGCATTCGATAACTACCTTTATCGGCCCCAGTGTCTCGTTGATTTGTTGTCTTCTTTACGATGCCTGCTCGACCCTTTCCAAGTGATGCGAGAAAGAGTAAGGGAAGAAGAGCGCCGACGCGAAAAGCCTTGTTCGGCAGCGTCTCAGGTCCGGATAAAAGCAGAGGAAGCATGACTCATCGAACCCGAAAGAGCAAAGGAGGTGAGGTTACAGAGATGAAGGGAACATAGAGGGCAAGAGCACGATAAAGTAGCTGAGCAGACAAGAGAGCAAAAACAGGCCAAACCAGATTATCCTCTCCTGGGCCTCTTCTTCCTCCCCGTGTTGACCACGCTCTCCTGCGACGACGAACTCGCAGGCTTCGACGGCGGAGAAGCAGCTCCCTCTTCCTCATCCTCATCTGCCACCTCCTCGACCTGCTCCTCCTCAACTGCCGCAGGCTCCTCCTCCACCTCCATCTCGACCTCCGGCTCAGCCTCCTCGTCCTCCTCTCTCGGCCTCTTCGTCGTCGTATCCTCGTAGTCCACCGGATCCATGTTCTGCGGCATCTCCGGCTCGTCGTCATCGTCCTCGACGTCCGGCTCCGGCTCAGGCTCGACTTCCTTCTGGAGCGTCCTCGGCTTAGGCTTGGGTCGCGGCTTCTTTGCCGCTGGCTGATCGTCATCCTCTGGCTGATCGTCAACGCTGTCTCCGACGACTTTTGCTGGTCGGCCTCGTTTCGGTCGGGGGTTGGCAGCTGCGGCGGCGATGGGCGAGGAAGGTCGAGCGTCGTCGTCGTCGTCGCGGGGTGCGGGAGAGCTTCGGTCGGCGGCGTCTGCGAGCTGTTGACGGGCTCCTTTGGCGATCTTGGGGTCTTTGGACATGGTCGTCGTAAGCTGGGGGGGGGAAGACAAGGGAGGAGGCGTCAGCGTCGCCTCAAAAGGGCTGTATGCACAGATGAGACTGGGCTGACCTTCTTCTCGTACGCTCGCTCGTGATCCCAGATCTTGGTCGTCGAGATCTCAATCTTGTACTTGGCAAGCGCGTCCTTGAGGTGGTTCGAGCTGGACGTTGAAGCAGAGAGCAGTCCGGTCAGCAGAGCCATACGCGAAAGACCGCTCGTCACCCGGACAGACTCACATCTTCATCGACTCCTTTCCGTCGAGCGGCGCAGCGAGCAGGACGAGCGACTTGAAGAAGGTGAGTGCGTTCCTCATCTTCTTTGCCTTGCTCGATCCCTTCTCGGCCTCGGCAATCTTCTTTGCCAGCCAGTCGAGCAGGTCGGTGTGGACCGTCACCAGTGCACGCGAGTCCATCCGCTTGGTGATCTTGAACCCGGCGCCGTGCACGACAAGCGCGGACGAGAGCAGCTTAGCGAGCGAGACGAGCTCAGCCTCGGTGATGGCGCCGTCGGTAAACAGGACGTAAGACTGAGCGAAGGATGAGGAACGGAACAGGTCAATCACTCGATGGACAGGCGAAGCAGATGGATCGCTGTCACTCACATCCTTGAGCGACTCGACGACGACCTTTGCAGCATCGGCAGCTCCGGATGAGCCTCCGTAGCAGGCGAGCGATCGGAGGTCCTCGACAAAGAGCTTGCAGAGCGCGTCGTACTCGAGCCCAAACCGACCGTGATGGGTGAGGACTGTCGCAGAGTGCTCAAAGTCGAGCACACTGGCCCGCAGAGCGATCAGGTAGCTGCCGACGGTCGAGATGAACCGGTGCTCGGCAGTGAGGGCGGCCTCGTTCGGGCCAGCGATGCCTGCAGGACAGAAAGGGAGGGAGGAGGCATCAGTCCCGACTCTGCATCGACAACGAGTATAGGTGCGCTCGACTGACCTGCCTCGTCCGCCTTCTTCTTTGCTGCGAGCTTCTTCTTCTTCCTGGCTGCCTGCTCGTCGTCCGACGCGTCATCATCGCTGCCGTCCTCCTGCTGGCTGGCGGAGAGGTCCATCTTCTCCTCTGCGTACTTTTCGATCTCTGCCTGCATGAAGCCGCTGCACCGGAACTGGATCTGCTCGTCCAGGGCGAGCTTGAGCTCGTCAGGGACGATGTAGACGTTGTCCCGCTTCTCGGTCGGGATCAGGTCCGTCGCAGAGTTGAACAACATATAAAGCGTGAGGAGCAGGTTGAAGGCCTGATGCAAGACAGGAAGAGGAGACAGAGTCAGTCACTAGACATCGAGAAGAAGTCCCGACAGTAGATACTGACCGTTCGTCTGACAATGTCGACCGCGTTTGACTGAGTCCCGACAGCGAACTCCTCGAGCTTCTCGAGCAGCGCGCCTCGCTTCTCGATCAGGTCCGCACGGCGAGACGAGTCCTCTCGGTCGGCGTTGGCCCTCCAGAGCACGTACTTATTCAGCGTCTCGAGTGCGTGATCGACAAACTGCGGCAAGAGAGCAGCCAAGGTCAGCATCAACATTGAGTCGAGCAACGGAAGAGAGAACCGACTGACCTTTCCCTCCTCCTTGTAGCCGAGGCTTCCTCTGCTAGCGAGCGCAAGGAGGATGGCCCATCCACTGCTCTGCTTCCCTCCCTCGTCCTCGTCCATCGCCGATCCGAGGTCCCGGAAGTTGTACAGGAGGCCGATTCGCATGCAGACGCTCGTGAGAGTCGCCACGTCGTCCTCGCTGAAGCCTGCCGTCTCGACGTCTCGGCCATCGACGACGGCTCGGAGCGAGGTGAAGAGCGCGTCCTCGAGCTCGGCGTACTTCTTGGCGTTGGTGTTGGCGAGGGCCTCGGACGACATGAGGAAGTTCATCGCAGTCACCGCAGGGCCGAGCACGACGGGCTCAGAGTTCTTGAGGAACACCTTGGTCAGGTCGTCCCAGAGCGTCTCAAACGCCTGCGAATGAGAACGTGGTCAGTCATGCTTGTTCTGGGCGCGTCAAGAATCGGAATTAGACTCACGGTGACCATCCGGAGGTCGAGGTACATCTCGAGCGTCATGAGGTGCGGGATGGTGAGGATGTCAGCCAGGCGAGGCACATCCGACTGATGTTTGGCGATCAGCTTGGGAAGAGCCTTGATCAGGATGCGCGTCATCTCTTGCGATACAGTAGAGTCGTCCTGCGACAGAGTAAAGTGGATGGATAGTCAGCTACGAGTCTTCGGTCAGATTTGCGGCACAGGGGAGGCGACTAGCCTTCTTCTCGGCGTCCGCCTTGACCTTCCTGAGCCCGGCGACGAGCACCTGGAGCAGACAGCCCTCCTCGTCGTCGTCGAGCTTCCACCCATCCGTCTCGGCATCCGCGTCGTCGTCGGCGTTGTCGGCCGAGTGGTCGAGACCGAGGAACTCGACGAGGCCATCGCAGTCCCGGAGCTTCTCGACCTTGTCCCACAGACTCTCGACTGCGGATCCGATCCGGCCCTTGGGGGCCATGTCGACCCAGGCCTTGAGCTCCTCGGCGGCTTCTCGGGCTGACGGGTCGTCCATCGTCTCATCGGCATCCAGCGGAGCTGAAGCGTCGTCGAGCGCGTGCGAGAACCGGACGAGCATGGACGCGAGGCACTTCCATCCGACTCGGGCCTTGAGAACCTCTTCGTCCTCATCGTCGGCCGTCTTCTTCTTCCTTGCTCCTCCGGCCTTCTTCTTCCTCCTCTCGGCGCCCTCAATCTCCTCGAGCATCTCGTCTCGCTCCTCCTCCCACCTGCCCTCGAAGAAGCCGGCGACCGCCTTCCTGACGCGACCCTCCGAGTCGAATACGAGCAGGCCGACCTGACGTCGCTTCTCGTCGTCGAGCATGCCCGATCGGTCGACGTGATTCAGGATGCCTATGGCAGTCGTGCGGACCGAGAGCTCGATGTCGTGGAACGCCATCTGCAGCAGTCGTCGCTTGAAGCGCTCGGTGAAAGAGCTCAGCGATGAGGCGTTCGACTGGTCCGCGTACAGCGTGGAGAGCGCCTTGACAGTCTCAAGACGAGTGCTCGAGTTCTTGAGAGCAGAAAAGGTCCAAAAATACTGTCAGGCGTGCACGAGGAACCCACAACCACAGACAAGAAGCGGGAGTGACTTACGATGTCGTCGAGCATCCAACCGACGTACTTGAAGTAGGCCGACTCGAGGTACACGTCCGGCAACGTCTTCATCCAGACTCCGAGCTCCTTGACGCAGACGGTTCGGATCAGCGCCTCGGTGTCTCGGTATCGCATCACAAAGACGCTGGATAGGTGGGTGGCGAAATGAGTCAGCTCGCTGCTCTTCGCGTCAAACGGTACAGAAGATCTTGACTCACGTGTTGAAAATCTCTGTCAGGTAGCCCTCGAGCTTTCCCTTCTTCCAGTGGACCTCCTTGACCTTCTTCTCGAGCTCCTTCAGCCTCTCCTTGGCCGCAGCCTCACCCGCCCCTCCCTTGGCGACCTTCTTCCTCTCCTGCTCCCGCTGCCTACTGGCCGTACCAAGCTCGTCCCTGACCTCGGCGGCAACCTCGCACAGCGCGGTCATCGTCTCGAGAGCGATGACGGTGGCGGTGTGTCGGAAGCTTCGGAGGCGGGACAAGCAGAGCGAGAACAGCCACGACTGGAACACGTGGATGATCGGTGACGGTTCCGACTTGGACGTCTTGGAAGAGTAGAGATGAGGAGTGCCGGAGAGGTTGGAGAGGAAGGACGAGAGGAACGAGGTGAGGGCGGGGTGGAAGCGCTTGAACGCCTTCTGCTTGCTGATCAACGGGTAGTCACCGAGCGATTTCTGACCCGCCACAAAAATCACAGTCAGCCCTTACACTACGTGAATAAGAATAGGACGCGACTGACCTCCTTCTCGATATCGTCGCACTGGGAGACGATGCCGTCGACATCGACCGCCTCGGCGGGGGTGACTGCCGCTGAGCTTCCGGAAGACTGGATCGGATACGTGCTGATGTCAATCACCCCGGCTGCCCCAGACTGAGAGGTCGAGCTGCACTGACCCTGAGTAGGAAGACCACGAGCTCTCCCAAGGCCTGATCTTCGTCCTCCTCGTACTGCTCGACCCAGTCCTCGATGATCGGATCAAACGCCTTGCCAGACAGCAGCGCGTCTGCAAACAGGCAATGGTAGTCAGCTGACGATCCGACTGTGATCTTGCACGCTCTGTAACCCTTACTCACTGAAGAATACGTTGTCTCGTTTGACGTCTGCTCCCTCCTGGAACTCGACCTCCCCGGCGTCGGCCCCGTCTCCTCCGGCGGCGGCCTTCTTCTTCCTCCCTCCTTTGCCTGGCCCCCTCGGCTTGGCAGGCGCCTTGCCCTTCTTGGCCGGTACCCGAGTCTTACGAGCCTTGGGTGTGCCGTCCTCGTCCTCGTCATCTTGGTCGTCGTCGGATGTCTGAGGGGCCTTGCCCTTACCCTTACCCTTTGCGCTTCCGATCGAGGCTCGCTTGTTGGGCGTCTTCTTTTTCGACAGGGACAGACTGAACTCTTCTTCCGAGTCATCGTCGTCATCGGATGACTAGTATGATGCACAAGACCGCAGCCGGGTCAGCGAGGGCTCGGGCGGGTGGTGGAAGGAGATGAGGAGGGAGGGATGGGTGAGCTCACCGGATCGGTCGACACCTCCTCCAACGAGTCCTCCGCCTCGGCAGGATCAGGTGAGGCAGCCTTCTTCTTGGCTTTGGCTCCCTTCTTGGTCGCAGCAGGAGCAGCACTGCTCGATGACGTGTTGGCAGCTGCATCGGGCGCCAACAAGAAGGGAGGACAGGTTGAATGAGCTCGTCGCGTCGCGAACCACCGCGACTCCACCCTACGAGATCACACTCACCGTTCTGAGCAGACGCGTTCCGATCTCGGCCGCTCCTGCGTGGTGTAGGCTCAGGAGGAGAGGAGGAAGAGGATCCGTCGTCCGACATCGCTACAGGCGGGTGGGAGGGTGGATGGGGCACGCGGAGGGAGGGGATGGCCGTTTGGGGGGTGAGCTCGAACTCGTCCTCCTCTCCTCCTTGCTGCCCGACCGTCACTCTTCCCCTCGCCCTCGTCAGAGAAGATCAGCTATCATGCCCTCTATACGACTCACCCTCCACGCTGGAGACGCGCAACTATACGCCTCTCAGCTTGCGGACCACCTGAAGCTCAAGGCCTGGCTAGCCGACTCTGGCGCCTCGTACGGCCTGCCGACCGACCTCACCGAGCTAGACGACGTGGGGGTCGAGACACTCGGGTCAATCTACCCAGTCAGCCTATCTCGTACTCTAGTCATGTCTACAATCTGCGCGGTTTGGCGCTCTGTCTAGACATAGCTCACCCGTCGCCTCTCCCTTTCCCCTCTCACCGCAGGACACCCCCTCCCCCCTCCCTCTCACCCCCCCATCAACCCTCGCTCTCCCACCCCTCCTCATCACCCACTCCCCCTCATCCGGCCTCAAAAGGACCACCGCCAACTTTCTCGCGCTCGCCTCCTCTCCGCCGCAGTACAAGTCGAAGCGGTCGCCTTACCCCGAGCTGTCGTACCTCTCTCCGATGGGAAGCAGGGTCTTCCGGATCGAGAGGGACTTTGTCGCGCAGATGGGGGATGTGACGCGAGGGGACGGGAGTGGGGGGGAGTCGATCTGTGAGTCCATGAGGGACAAGTGGGCAAAGGGGAGATGGAGCTGATCGGGTTGGGGTTTCGGGGAGTGGACAGATGGCGGGACTTTCAATGATGACAAGGAAGGGCTCAAGACGGCCTTCACTCTCGGAACCGTAGGAATGGCATCAGGGTCGGCAAAGAACTCGAACACCTCCCAGGTCCGTCCATCGCCCCTTCACTCTCACCCTCCGTCGCTTTTCGTTTTCTTTCCCCCTGCCCCCTTCCATCTCTCCCTGACTCAAACCCCCTCTTCCTCCCCTCCATCTCCGACGTGCAGTTCTTCCTAACCCTCACCTCCTCCCCCACCCAACTCTCCAAACTCACCTCGAAACACGTCGCGTTCGGCCAGATCGCTCCCACACCCGAACACACCGCCACGCTCGCGCGTCTGAGCGAGATGGGAGATGCGAAGGGAGGGACGACACTTCCTGTTTGGATCGGGGGGATGGAGGTGTTGGAGGACTAGTCCAGCGTGCGTCTGTTCATGGCCTCTTCTCTGTACACAACGAGCCAGCAAGACGTTCTCGTTTGACTTCTCGTGTCGCATCGCCTCAAAGCTTTCAAATTCTCCAAGCGTAGAGCCGCGCATGCCACACTGCCAACCTCCCCTTTCTATCCTGTACACCCATGTTCGAGCCGAAACAGAGTCCATACAACCATAAAACAAAGTCTACAAATCCAAGACGCCGATACACCCCTCTACAAAGTCTACTCCTTCCTCTCCTCAACCTCCTCCACAAACCCCCTCACCGCCCTCTCCGCCTCCCTCAACTGTCCCCCAGCCACCCCACCAACCCATCTCTCATCCCTCTCCCACTTACACTCCCCATCCTCCTTCAGGTACAAACACTCCTCCCACCTCCTCAACTGCCCCCCTTGAGCCTTCAGCATCCCTTCCACGATCGCCAACAAAAACTTCTGCGCCACCACCACATCCATCGGTGTCAATCTCGTCAGCCTCATGTGTAAGAGAACGAGGTCCGTCCCGTGGGCGATCGAGTTGGGTGCGAGGTCGTCCCAGTACTTGGCGAGGTAGTGGACTTCGTATCGAACGACGGGGAAACCTCGTCGGAGGAGATCGCGAGCGAGGAGACGGACGGGGAGATGGACTTGGCCGTCGCCGAGGATTTGCCCTACGATCTCGGTGAGTTCGGCTGGGGTTGCGGTGGAGGAGGGGAGATAGGCGTCGACGAGTCGGGCGGAGGCTTCCGGGAGGTAGTACCGCTCCACGTCCTTGAGGAGTTCGGCTTTCGTTTGAGGGGAGTGGGTGATGCGGTAGAAGTTGTTCTGTCATGACACACCAAAAGGGAGAGTCAAGGGGTCAGGTCCTGGCCTTGGGCTGACGCGGGGAGCAGGCACGAGAAAGAAGAAGACGTACCTCGTCTCTGACGCCTCCCAAGACCACACACTGGATCCCGACCTTGCGAAGATCCTCGGCAAAGTGCTCTCCTTGCTGGTATTGCTCGACCTCTTGGACGAACCCGTCGACGTCCTGGACACCGCGGAAGTAGCTGTACTCGCCCATGCCCTCGACAGCCTTCATGATCGAGGCGGTCGAGACGATCTCGGGGTTGCGAAGGTCGGCGAGAGCGGTAGGGGAAGCTGGATCGAGGCCGACGCGGGTGCAGAGGAGTTCGAACTGGGCGGTGTGGGTGGCGTTGGGTGGTGGAGGGTTGGTGAGGACGGCGTTGGATTGGAGGAAGGCGGTGCGAAAGGGAGCCTGTGATAGGGAGAGGGCACTGACGGTCAGCGCGAATCGACAGAGCAGAACATGGGGACCTAACGTACAGGAGCGGGCGCGAGCCTGGCCGCGTGAAGCAGCATCTGGTGGCAAACATGCGCTCCAGCCGACAGTCCAGAGATGTCGATCCTCGACGCGTCACCTCCGAACGAGTGGATGTTGTCGCGGACCCATTCGAGTCCGAGCCAGCAGTCCTTGAAGGCAAAGTTGCCCTTGACCTCGGGCGTTGTAGCAGACAGGAAGCCCATCACCCCCACCCGGTAGCCGATCAGGACCCGGATCTCGCCGTGCACCTCGGCCATGTGCTGCTGCTGCGAGTAGTGCTGGCCAGAAGTGGAGCCTGCGCACAGAGATGAGTGTCAATGATCCGGCAGAAGAGCAAGCAGGCAACGGAAGAGGTACGCACCATATTGCAGAGTTCCACCGAAGTAGAAGACACCGACTGGCAGTAAAGGCTGGTCTGATCCGAGCTTGTACTTTGAAGGCACGTGAATGTCGACAAAGAATCTGAAAAGAGACGGACGAGCGACAGGCGTCAGGTCAGCTTCGACGAAACCAGGACTGGCAAGCGGGGAAGAGGTGATACGTACGGGCTATCGACTGGAGCTCCTAGTCCATGTGTCTGGATCATATCGGCTGCGAAACAGACGAGGAAGGGCGAGCGATGTCAGCCCAAAGGCGCGACTCGGAGGAGAGCGAGACCGGCTGAGCCGACAGCCGGCACGGCAGGATGGAGAGCTCACGCTTGAGGTTGTACGACCTGCTCGAGCAAAGTACATCGTCAGATCAACCTCTAGACTCCTGACAAGAACCTGTGGGAGACTCATGGACTTACCTGAGTGACTGAGCCGGGTACTTTGCGTCCTTTGTAAACTCGTGGGTCTCGTCGTACCGGTACGAGTCTGGCAGCGGCTTCGCGTCCGTCCACCGGGGCACATCCTCAGCATACGGCACGTTGAGGAACACTTGGACTCCATCTGAGTCGACGGTCGGAGAAAGAAGGAGTCAGCTTGGCGTCGAGGGAAGCAACCGAAGGGGGTCGTGGAGCCGAGGATAGGCAGTTTGGCAGGCTGAGAAGAGGGCGAGCTCACTCTTCGCGCGTGCTGGAGGGCGGAGGATGGTGTGATCGCAACAGGTCAGCGTCAGTACGAGCAGGGAGAGTGGAAGGTAGACATGAGAGAGTGCGTACCCCCTGTTACTTTTCCGTACTTTGTGGTGGTCGAGACCCGTTCCGAGGATGGGAGGGCGAGCTGCTCGGCGACCATTTCGAAGCCGCTGTCGGCCGACGAGGGAAGCAGGACCATCGAGGCACGTCGTCTGGGAGAAAGGTTGGAAGAGGGAGCTGAAGGTGTTGAGTACGACGGTCGTTTAGATAGCAGGTGAGATGGGTGGTGAGGTGCTGAACGTTGTAGACGAGGCGACAGGAAGCAGACTACTAGAACAGGACACCGTCGGAGGACGGCGATCAACCAGAGTCAGCGCGCCCATCTCGACTTTGATTTCGCCTTGCCCCGCAAGGGCACCTGAAGCACCACGCTTTGGAGGTCGGTGATGGCGAGACCCGCGCGGTGTGAACGTTATCTGGTTGAGAGACCGTCTTGCGGTCGGCACGAAAGGGGCAGCGATTAGATTCAGAGCGCAGGCTTCAACCTCGGATGTTGCAAGTCAGATAGCTGATATCGCTACACCGCCGGCCGGAGGTGGCAGAGCAGTGCGGCCAGAGTGTCTATGGACCATGGACGCAAGTCGCAGAGGCAGAACGTCTTTGCGAGAAGGCGCTATTCAACCTTTCCCCCTGCGAGGTTTGGTGTGTTTGAGAGGTCGGGTGCACCCGGAGACCTTGCTCGCCCACGAGGTCGTGCCGTCCCTGCTGCAACCGACAATGACGGATGCATACCCGGCGTGAGGGTAGGAGAATGAAGAGATGAGGAATCGTGGGGATTATGGAAACATGAAAAGTACGTAGGGAAGAGAAAGTCCGAGCGGAAAGGTAGTAGGTAGAAGAGGGTGTGACTGAGGCGAGGGTGGGAATACGGAAACAGAGGGGAGGAGTGCAGAGACCGGCCGGACACAGAACATGCAAGAGAAAGCAGATACGAAGAGGACAGAGGAAGATGTAGGGTCGGAAGTCGACAGAGATGCACGAGGCGTCTTCGGTCTCATAGGGTTGAGCCTGTCGGCCCGCTCGGAACTCCTGGGAACAGAGATGCATTACTGGAGCTGGAGATAGTTTGAGGGTACGATACCGGTCGTCTGAAGGGCGCGAAGTAGCGAGCGCGGTGACGTGCGATGAGAAGAGATCGGCAAGGGTCAGCCTCCGTCCTCTTCTGGACTAGATAGAGTCTAGCAGACAAGAGTCTGTACGTACGCCATCTGATTTGCGAGCCTGCCACCACTTTCCAGAGTTGTCCGAGATGTCGAGCATCTCGCCCTTTGTGAACGACATCTCCTGAGGGTCGTCGGCAGACGCTTGGTCTGCACGGCACAAGAAACAAAACAGGCTGGTTCAGCCAAGATCTGGAACGCAGCAGAGAGACAACGGATATCGACTCACAGGCGTACATGGCCTTTGCCTTCATCGTGTACCCACCGTCACTGCGAGCCGAGCTGAGACCCCCACCACCCTCGCCTCGCTCGACGTCACCTCCGTTGCCGCTCATGAGACCCTCCTTGCCGGCGTCGTTCCCACCGTTGAGCTTGACTTGACTTCCGTTCGCAGGAGGGTAGTAGCCAGCTCCGCCGATGGGTCCGTTGCCGAGTCCAGAGTGAGACCGCGACGGGTTGATCTCTGCGATGCTCGAGGTCCGTCCTCCTCCTGCGCGGTGTGATCCCTGGTGCTGGGACGATCCTGAGGGGACGATTGACTTTGAACCGGACGGGTGGGTGAGGGTCGCGTGCGAGAACGAGTTGAGGAGATGCGAGAACAGCGAGTTCTTCTCGGACGTGAGGAACAGCAGCCAGATGATGTCCACGATAGCGAGGATGAGCCATCCCGCTCCGGCCGCCTGTTGGGCCTTGAGGGATCCAAAGATGTTGTTGGCTCCCTCGACGGCGAAGACGAGTGCGACGGCTCCGAACGCGACGAGTTGAAGCTGGTACAGCGGCAGCGAGTCCGTGGCGATCCCGACGAAGAAGCCGCCCATCACCGCCAGTTGAAGGAAGATACCGAACCACTGCAGAGAGCGACGTGACCTTCAGACTCGTTCTCACTGCAGCTCGGGTCAAAATATGGACGTACGGAAGTGTTGAAGAGCGAGCTGCTGATCCGGCTGTTCTTCTGCGCTTCACCGACGCACATGGAGAAGAAGGCGACAAACCATCCAATGATGGCAAGCACCCATGTGAGAAGGAGCACCTAGAGACACGAGGAACGAGGTCAGCTTCGAAAGCATACACGCCGACAAGGATGCAGACGAGCTCACGTAGTGCGAGTAGAACGGGTCTGGTGAGAGCGAGAAACAAGTCTGAGTCAGTACAGGCCTTGAACCGAGACCACTCGTCAACACCGAAGCCCCCGGCAGAGTGCGTGCTGGTCGGACGAGCGACAACGAGGCGGACGAGCAGGGGAGGTCGCACGCCTCCTCAGCTCACCATCCTCCCCGGTCTCGGAGGTCGACAGCTGCAAGCGTTTGATGTCGAGCCCCTACCGACACCACTGCTCTGATCTCTCGAGCTCTGAGGGCTTGGAGACGCTCTCATTTGCCAGCCCGCCCGGCGAAGGCTGGCCTAGTGGACGCGACAGACAGGAGGACAGAGTTTGAGGTTTCCGCCCTAGCCGTCCCTCGCGCTGTTCGAGCCATCCACCCAGCTCAAGGCACCTCAGCTACAGCATGAGATTCTCAGCAGATGCATGGCGGGTACAGATGAGCGCGAAGGTGTTACGGGACTTGCTGAGCTCGGTAGCCGGCCCAGGCCAGACTGGTGAGCTCGACGCTCCCGGCTGCCCATTGTCCTCCTGCTGCTACTTCGGCAGCGCCCTCGCCTGGACCTCTGCTCCACTTCGAGTCACAGCCAGACGGAGGAGAAGCCAGATTGTAAACTCACAGAGGTTGAGACCTCCTCGGTTGGGAGGCATGGCGTCGAGAGAAGCGAAGGAGCGGAAGAGGGGGGCGAGGTTGGACGACGACGAGAGAACCGGCTAGACGTGCGACGGATGTCCGAGCAGAAGGTGATCGTACGGACGATGGTAGCGCTGACTGGAGGGGCTGGCGAGTTGTTCGTGGGATGGTCTCTGGATGGGAAGGTGACAGTTGAGGGCGTCTGGCTGGGCGAGGTTGTCGCTGGTCACCGCCTCGAAGCTGGGGCAAGAACGCGGAGACGACAGACAAAGGCCACGTTTGCTCACCCCAGCTCGTCCGGCGTCCTCGCACACGACCACCAGCGAGATGAGAGCCATTCTCATGAGATCAACCAAGATGCAAGTTGCAACGAGCGACGACGAGACAGGGCAGGAGATGGCCGACTGTCGAGTGAGCGCAGGCTGATCGAGGGAAGGGTCAGTCGGCAGGGTCAAGAGACCTCCGCTCCCTGGCGGTCGACCCATCGCTCCCTTCCTCCCTATCTCGCCCTCAAACACCACCCCTGCCTCTCCTGACTCCGACCCAGATCGATCCCACTCAAACACCCACCGCACCCAGACTGATCACAGGCTCGTCAAGAGTCAGTCCACTTGCTCGTCTGCCCTCTCTGTCGAGCTCGACGGGAGAGACCCCTCGGCCTGTCCACCTTTGCTGACCCTCGTTCTCTCTCTTTCATGCTCGTCCTGTGCTCGCTCTGCAGTGGTCAACTTTACCACCGACCAGATCCGTGGACTCATGGACAGGCCGACCAACGTGAGTCGTCTCTCGTTCGTTGCTCGTCGTCGGTCGTGTGGGGTTGGACGAGCGAGATGTGGAGATCGCACCTCGACCAGACGAAGGTTTCTCGTCCATCTCCCTTCCTTGCTGGATGCTCACCCGTCCTCCCCCCTTCTCTGTCTACAGATCAGGAACATGAGTGTCATCGCTCATGGTACGCACATCACCATCTCTTCTGCTACCGAGGCACTTTGCTTCGCTCCACCACCACCCCCGCACCCCCGGGCTTGACCGACCAAACTGACCCCGCGCCGACCTCTCCCTCTCTTCTTGCTCCCTCCCCCCCCCCCCGTCTTTAGTCGACCACGGAAAGTCGACTTTGACTGACTCTCTGCTTGCCAAGGTCAGTAACTCACGCTTGCATGGCTGTGTCGACTGGGCTGAGCGCGCTGCTGACCACCCATCTCGTTCCTCACCCTCCAGGCCGGAATCATCGCCGGGTCCAAGGCCGGAGACCAGCGAGCTACCGACACCCGAGACGACGAGAAGGAGCGAGGAATCACCATCAAGTCGACCGCCATCTCAATGTACTTTGAGCTCGAGGAGGAGAACGTCTCGCTCGTCCAGCAGAAGGTGGACGGTACGTCCAGTTCATCTCCCTCCGGACCGCGAAAGCCAAAGCTGACATACCGTCCTCTCTTCTCAGGTCTTGCTTTCTTGATCAACCTGATCGACTCGCCCGGACACGTCGACTTCTCTTCCGAGGTGACGGCCGCCCTTCGAGTCACCGACGGAGCGCTCGTCGTCGTGGACACCATCGAGGGAGTCTGCGTCCAGACCGAGACCGTCCTCCGGCAGGCGCTCGCCGAGCGAATCAAGCCCGTCGTCGTCATCAACAAGGTCGACCGAGCACTGCTCGAGCTGCAGATCGGAAAGGAGGAGCTCTACCAGTCAGTCCTCAGCGTATCTTTCCCATCTGTGCATCGACGGAATAAGCATGCTGACATGGCTCTCGTTGCTACAGGTCCTTCTCGCGAACGATCGAGAGCGTCAACGTCATCATCTCGACCTACCACGACGAGGCTCTCGGAGACGTGCAGGTGTACGCCGAGAAGGGAACGGTCGCGTTCGGAGCCGGTCTCCAGGGCTGGGCGTTTACGCTCAACCAGTTTGCGAGCCGATACGCCAAGAAGTTTGGAGTCAAGAAGGAAGTGCTCATGCCCAAGCTGTGGGGAGATAACTTTTTCAACCCAAAGACCAAAAAGTGGACGACAAAGCACACGACAGAGGACGGAAAGGAACTCGAGCGAGCATTCAACATGTTCTGCCTCGACCCGATCTACCGAATCTGCAAGGCAGTCGAGGACTTCAAGAAGGAAGAGCTGTTTGGCATGCTCGAGAAGCTCGAGGTCAAGCTCTCGTCGGACGAGAAGGAGCTCGTCGGAAAGCAGCTCCTCAAGGTCGTCCTCCGAAAGTGAGCCCACGCAGCATCTCCATATCCTCCCGTCCGACTCGCGCTGATGGTTGAACCATCTCTTCTGGTTCAGGTTCCTCCCCGCCGGAGACTCTCTGCTCGAGATGATTGTCATCCACCTGCCGTCTCCGGCGACCGCTCAGCGTTACCGAGTGGAGACGCTGTACGAGGGACCGATGGACGACGAGTCTGCGATCGCGATCCGAGACTGCGACCCCAAGGGACCGCTGATGCTGTACGTGTCCAAGATGGTGCCCACCTCCGACAAGGGACGGTTCTACGCGTTCGGCCGAGTCTTTTCGGGAACCGTCAAGGCGGGACCCAAGATCCGGATCCAGGGCCCCAACTACATCCCCGGCCAGAAGACGGACCTGTTTGTCAAGAGCGTGCAGAGGACGGTGCTCATGATGGGAGGAAAGGTCGACCCGATCGAGGACTGCCCGGCCGGAAACATTGTCGGACTTGTCGGAGTCGACCAGTTCCTGCTCAAGTCTGGCACGCTCACCACCTCGGAGACTGCGCACAACATGCGAGTCATGAAGTTTTCCGTCTCGCCCGTCGTACAGGTCGCCGTCGAGGTCAAGAACGCCAACGACCTGCCCAAGCTGGTCGAGGGACTGAAGCGACTGTCCAAGTCTGACCCGTGCGTGCTCACGTGGATCAACGAGACCGGGGAGCACATCATCGCCGGAGCGGGAGAGCTCCACCTCGAGATCTGCCTCAAGGACCTCGAGGAGGACCACGCCGGAGTGCCGCTCAAAAAGTCGGACCCCGTCGTCGGATACAAGGAGACCGTCCAGGCAGAGTCGTCGATGGTCGCTCTGTCCAAGTCGCAGAACAAGCACAACCGACTGTACATGAAGGCAGAGCCGCTCACCGAGGAGGTCGCCCTCGACATTGAGAAGGGCAAGATCAACCCGAGGGACGACTTCAAGCTCCGAGCGAGGGTGCTCGCCGACGAGCACGGCTGGGACGTGACGGACGCGCGAAAGATCTGGTGCTTTGGCCCGGACCAGACGGGACCCAACCTGCTCGTCGACGTCACAAAGGGACTCCAGTTCATCTCCGAGATCAAGGAGCACATGGTCGCCGGCTTCCAGTGGCTGTCCAAGGAGGGTCCCGTCTGCGAGGAGCCCATGCGAGGGATCCGATTCAACTTTATGGACTGCACCCTCCACGCCGACTCGATCCACAGAGGATCCGGTCAGATCCTCCCGCCCACCCGACGAGTCTGCTACGCGGCCGTCCTGCTCGCGAACCCGACCCTGCAGGAGCCAATGTACCAGGTCGAGATCCAGTGCCCCGAGAGCGCGCAGGGAGGCGTCTACTCATGCCTCAACGTCCGACGAGGACAGGTCTTCTCGTCCGAACAGAGGATCGGGACGCCCATGTGTGAGTACGAACGACTTGACAATTGTGCAGAGGATGATCATGTACTAACCCCACATCCTCTGTCTTCTTCGCTCCAGACACCATGAAGGCCTACCTGCCCGTCTCCGAGTCGTTCGGATTCAACTCTGCGCTTCGAGAGGCGACCGGAGGACAGGCCTTCCCCCAGGGTGAGTCGACCCCTGTCCTTTGTCGGCGAACTCCGAGCTCGAACTGACCCCGACCTTTCTTCCTCTCTTTTCCCTCTGTCGGGTGCTTTAGCCGTGTTTGACCACTGGGAGATGATGCCCGGGTCCACGCTCGAGAAGGGCTCCAAGGTCGAGGCCGTCGCCCTCAAGATCAGGACGAGGAAGGGACTCAAGCCAGACATCCCTTCTCTCGACAACTGCGCGTCCGACGATACATCTTGGTTTTGTCATGTCTTGCGCTCGCGCACGCTTGCCCTTCGCCGACCGATCGCTGACTCCCAATTTCTTTCTGGTCTTCACATCTCCGCCTTCTTCACGCGTGACAGGGTACGACAAAGTGAGTGTTTCACCTTTTCGATCATTCGATTCTGTTGATGGGGACTGACTTTGTTTAAATTTCCGCGCTCGACAGCTCTGAGCGTGTCTTTCACAGTCCCGTCCACTCCGGCCGGTCGCTTCTCGCCAGAGATCATCCAACGCCTCCTTGACATCACTGTAGATAGTGTACCTCTCCGGCCTTTTCTCTTCTCAGCCCCCGCTTGTAGCTACCCTTCCCCTTCTCTCACGACCCTCTCTCACACGCCTCTTTTCTCACACACTCGTGCGAACAGCGAAAGTCGTGAGAGATCAGAGGGATCAGAAGATAGGAAGTCTATAGGCGAGCAGAGCGACAGTACAACGGAGGAGGGCAGAAAACGCTAAGAGACGGGGTACAACCGAAGAGAAGAGAAGATAAGGCACGGCGGCCAGGTTACAAATCGAGGCTATCAAAGAACCACACACACAGAACCCTCAAAAAAAAGGACGACAGACACAAAGAGAAAAAAAAAAACCCTAGAGCATATACCTAAAGTTCAAATTGACCGTATCCGTCACATCCGCATACGTATCAAACACCAACTGCTCCCCCCTCTCCTCCCTCTCTGCCTGCAAACGATCCCGTCGCTTGTTCTCCCGGACGTAGTACAGACGGAGGATCCCGAGGGTGATGCATTGCACCGCGAGCATGCAGAGACAGACGGTGAAGCCGGTTTTGTAAGGGGGGGACTCGCCGGTGAAGAAGGCTTGGGGACTATGGGTGAAGTGGAGTGGAGAAGAAAGGGGAAGGAAAGGGTCAGAGATGAGCGGGGGTTTGGGAAGGAGGTGGGGATGGGGAAGAGAAGGGGATGGAATGGACGTACCCGATGATGTTTCCGACGCAGTAGCTGAGCGGAAGGGGCGAAGAGAGAGGGAGAAAAGGGAGGG
>BTPH01000121.1:19737-39703 GCA_036245725.1 Mrakia hoshinonis
GGGGGGGCTAA
This sequence comes from Mrakia hoshinonis, assembly GCA_036245725.1. Taxonomy (NCBI): domain Eukaryota; kingdom Fungi; phylum Basidiomycota; class Tremellomycetes; order Cystofilobasidiales; family Mrakiaceae; genus Mrakia; species Mrakia hoshinonis. The sequence goes on from BTPH01000121.1 coordinate 19,749, forward strand.
GTCAGCGATACGAGCGGCAAGAGGGTCGGACACGAGAAACGAGAAGGACTCACCCGAGGAAGACGGTCCCTGTGAGCGTGAGACGCTTGGTGTACCCGGTGGAGTTGACGGTCGGGAGCGAGAAGCCGATGACAAGCGAAGCGACGTAGGATCCGATGAGGTAGTTTCCAAACAGCAGCGCGCCTCGCTGCGTCCTCGGGAGCGCGATCTGAAGCACGATCCCCAAGCACGACGGCAGGAGGTAGCACATCTGCACGTAGATCCTCCCGTTCTTGAGCTTCCTCGCCAGGTACGTCCCCGACAGGATGAAGATCATCTGCATCACCCCCGTCGGCACGCCCAACAAGATCGTGTTGAGCGTCCCGAACCCGTAACTCTGGGTGACGAGCTTGATGAAGATGGCGGATCCGTTGACGACCTCGTTCGCGACGACCCAGATGAAGAGCAACAATCCCTGGGGGTCGATCCACGGGCAGAAGACCTCCTTGGCCTGGTCCCACTTGAAGTGTCGGCCAGAGAGGGCGGTCATGTTGTTTCTGATGCGGGTGACGGCGACCTCGCGTTGGCGAGGGGTGAGGAACCAGGCCTTGGCGGGGGACTCGGGCATGAGGAAGTAGAGGCAGATCCCCCACAGGACGGTGAGGCAGCCGGAGAAGAGGAAGATCCACGACCACCGGGGATAGTCTTTGTAGACGATCTGGGCGACGCCGTAGGTGATGAGGGAGCCGCAGAGGGAGCCGAGGCCGTTCTGTGCAAGACGAGGAGGGAGGAGCGGTGGCGAGGCCAAGTCAGTGGCTGCTGTTCGCGAGACGCGCGCGTGCACAGAGAGGTTGTAAAGGTCGTGAACCGAGAGGCGTCGCTAACATGTGCGGAAGAGGGCGGGAGAGCCACAAGAGTGGACTGACCATCGAATACCAGATTCCGGCTCGGAACGGCTGCTCCTCTCGCTTCCAGTACGCGCCGGTGATCATCAGGAAGGCAGGAGTAATCACAGCCTCGCAGACACTGTGGAGATGATGCAAACAAAGGAGGCAAGCATCAGTAACGGTCCGCGTTTCATCGGGCTAACTCGAGCGGGACTAACCCGAGGAACGTCCTGCAGAGGGCAAAGTCGGTAAAGTTCTTGCCGTGCGAGGTGACAGCGAGGACCATACCCCAGAGGACGACCTGCGAGAGGGAAGGGGAAGGGAGCAGATGAAAGCGGGCCGAGGGCGAGTTAGACCAAGCCCGGACGATCGAGAGCACGTCGTCGGCTTTAACGACGGGACGCACCATGGTCGGGACATAGTAGCGGATGTTGAGCTTCTGGAGCAGATATGAGGAAGGATACTCGGCGACGAGGTATCCAATGTACTGCGAGCGAGGAAGAGAGCGAGCGTCGGTAAGGATGATGTGAGCTCGAGACGGGGTCGCTCCGACGGCCGAAGGTGGGGCAGCTGAGACTCACAAAGAGGGAGCCAAGGGTCGAGTACTGGCTGCCCTTGAGCTTGAGGTCCTTCGATAACCCAAACACGGACGCGTAGGCGAGCGCGGACTTGTCGATGTCTGTGTGACGGAGCGTGATGAACAGGCAGAGGAGGGGTCAGCCGGCGGCTGAGGACGGCGGGAGCGAGGCCGAAGCTCAGGAGCAGGGCTGAAGGTCGCCGAGCTCGAGCAGACATCCGACAACAGCGGGTGACCAGCTCGAGATAGATTACGAGACAGGTATATGCGGTGCGTGTACTCACATTGAAGCCAGAAGGTGACACACATGATTGGGAGGATGAACCGGTCAATCTTCCTCAGCACCTGAGCCTCCTCCTCGACGTCGACGACCGTCTCGCACTCGACGCCCTCTACGCGGACTGCAGTCATCTCCTTGTTGCGCTCCTCGTCGGTCATAGACTTTGAGTCGGGAGAGTAGTCGTGGTCGATCGTCGTGGACATCGCCTGGCAGAGAGGGAAACGAAGAGAGCGAGGTCAGCTCGAGCCCAGAACCCTGGCGGTGAGGCAGGAGTACGAACGAGCTGGTCGATGGGTGTGGTGGTTTGGTAGAGAGATAGAGATGGCTACTTACCTCGGGGCGATCTTAAGGACGCGTAGCCAGATCGGTGAATCACCGTCAATCAGGGAGATAACGGCAACCTGGGCAAGTCGAGGTTGGCCGCGAAGAGCTCGGCCTGCCTCGAATCCGCCCAGGAGTCCGGGGACAAGCACAGACTGATTGCGCGCCCCGCGCTCCGAGCAGGAAGTCGCGGAGAACACGCGCCAGGGGACCTACTCGATACCGTTGCTTGAGGATCGCGATCAGTAACGCAATAGTCCGTACACAGAACATGCAAGCAAGTCCTGTCGATGTTTCCGGCCCGACTCTGGATCTCTTTTTCGTCTTGATCGCACGAGAGATGCCACGATCTGTTGAGCGGGCAATTTGATGATTTCTGGTTCCGCTTCGCGGAGACTCGCAGAGCGAGAGGGAGGCCCTCGTTTTGACGGGCTGGGGTCTCTCAACCGTTCACCGCCCGAGCCGACTACTGTTCTCCTCGCCGACTCGACTGAAAAGCAAGGCTCAAGTGCTTTGTGCCCTTGCAGGATGCCGGCTGTTGGCTCGTCGTCCAAACAGAAGGAGGAGGGTGATTCTCCCGAGGGCGGGGACACCAAGGAGGCCGTCAAGGTGTCCGTCCCCTTCCTCGCCCGAGCTCGTCTCTGGCCGCCAGGCAGGACGAGCGAGCGTCTTCCAAGGCTGACAAGTTGACACTTTTCTCTTGCTACATCTTTAGTGCTTGCTCTCGATGTCGATCGCTCAAGGTAAGTCTGCTCGCTCCTTTGCGTCGAGCGGAGGACGAAGGACGAGCAAAGGACGGCACGGGCCGAACCAGACGAGAGCTCACCTCTCTCGTTCGCTCACCGTCTCGCAGGCAAAGTGCTCGGGACCCATCCCTGGAGGCAACAAGTGCGCAAAGTGTCTCAAGGCAGGCAAGGACTGCGTCGTAGAACAGCATCGCCGAGGGCGCAAGGTCGGCACCAGGTCAGCCCTCCGTCCTCCCTCTTGCCAAAGGCCGACGGGCGGTCGGATAGCGCTCGATCGCCCGTCCAGCCAGTCCGTCGCTGACCTGAGCTTCCTTCTATCGCGACAGACTGTCTGATCCTACCAAGGCGCTCATGCGGATGAAGTCTGCGTTCGAGATCATCACCAACAGCAAAAAGATTGGGTCGACAGAGATCGACATCCCAGAGGACCTCGCCCTCGTCGCGTCCTCGTCCAGCTCGGCAGCCCTCGTCCTGCCAACCTCGACCGCGTCCCCAAACTCGACCTCGAGCACATCGAAACGATCACCCTCCCATCAGCCGCAGCCTCATTACGAGAGCCATCTCAGTCCTCCCTCGGTTGCTTCGGCCAGTCCGTCCTACCCCTCGCCTTTGCCGTTCGCCGGGCCATCGCACCACGATCATCAGCATCCTCTTCCGCGGTTTCAACTACCAGCACCTTTACCTCCAGGGTCTATCCCGCCTTCATCAGCTCTTTCTGCGTCGTCGCTTCCCAACTTTCTCCTCCCTCGTCCGGACCCACCGACACCTGCGTTCTATCTTCCTCCACGACTGCCTGCTCAACAGCCGTCGCTTCTCCACCCGACCTCGACGTTCGCGAGCCGGACACTGCCACCTCTACCGCCCTTCCCGGCTCAGTTCAAGGATCTCGGTCCGTCGTCGCGGTCGTCGCCTAGTCTGGCCCGTCTGTTCTCGCTCAAGCCGCCAGATGAGCACGACCGGACGGACGCCCAGGATCCCGATTTCTGGCGACAGGACCCGGTCAACCTCGGATACATGACCGAGCAGACCTCGCGTGAGCTGTTCGGCCTCTTCTTTGCGTGGGTCAACCCTCGGATCTGCATCTTTGACGAGGCCTTGCACACTCACGGTCAGTCCGTCTTCCTTCAGCTCCGGTGCTGGATGCCTCCTGATCTTTCTTGATCCTCATAGACTACGTCCGTGGACGGTCCCAGCTACTGTTTGCTGCGATCCTGATGGTGACGCTCAAGTTCCATCCTCGCGGGGAGGCTTCGACGCGCACAAAGTGCCTCGCCCTCGCGCGGGATCAAATCCTGCGCGTCCTCAGCGACGAGGGAGGGAACAACATCGAGGCCGTCCAAGCTCTGTTAGTTTCGCTTTCTCTGTCGATCTGGTATCTCGGAACTTCTCAGAGTCAGCTGACCTGATTGTCTCACGTCCGTTCAGGCTTCTGCTCGTCGAGTACAAAGAGCCGACGGACGAGCAAGCCTATGTATTGCTCGGCATGTCCTGTCGGCTGGCGATGGACCTCGACCTCGGCCAGCCTCATCCCCACCTGGACGAGAGGGGCAACCGGAACCGACTTCGGACGTGGTTCTCTGCGTTCAACAGCGATCGGCGTTTCGCAGGGTGCGGTCAGGTCTCGAAGCCGACCATCATGCCCGAGGATGCGACGATCCGCAACAGCGGCAACTGGCACCGCTCCCACCTCGCGACCCCATACGATGCCAGGCTGGTCGGCGCGGTGCACAAGAACCGGATCATGAGCCGGTACGACGTCCTGCTCAAGAGCAACACCGAGCGGGTCGACGGACCCGAGAGCACGCCCCTCATCAATCTGCGGGATCTCTTCCTAAGCGTGCAGCAGGAGCTGGAGGAGTGGTCAAAGTACTGGACAGCAGAGATCAGGGCAAAGAGTGAGTCTCTCTCCTGCTCGTTCTCGTCGACCTGCTCCGTAGAAGGCGAACTCACGCGCTTCTCTACTTTTCAGACCCAACGGGAGACGTGCTGCAGCTGCAGCTCAACACCGAGCACGGCAAGCTTCAGATCGCGCACCACTGGCTGTACCAAGCGTTCCGGTTCCCGAGTCTGCCGTGGATCTCGACGGCCGAGCAGTGGGAGACGGAGCGACGCGAGGCGCTCGCGGCCTGTCTGGGAGGAAGCTGTCGGATCCTCAAGGTGCGCTCTCTCCCGCTCTTTCAGTTTCGTAGCCAATTGCTGACGAGCAGACCTTCGACCTGTCCAGCTGATGACGACGGTCCCCAACGTATCGCTGTCACATTCACCCGACACTACGCATCTCTTCTACAGCTACTCAACCTTCTTCCTCCACAAAGTCAGTCCTATCATCTCCAATGCCCTTCCTATATCCGTCCTGACCAACCCATTCCCCTCGTTTCAGATGTTCCGCGCACGTCTGCTCGAGATCCAGCTGTTCGACTCGTCCTACATCGCCTTCATCTTTGACATCATCCGTGCGGCCGCCCACAAACTCGAGTCATGCACCCTCGACTCGTCACACACCATCGCTCTGCACGCCAACCTCCTTCGATCCCTTCTCACCTTCACGCCGCGCGGCTCGCCGGCATCGCGGCCGTCCCCGGCGTTGTATCACAATCCGCCGATCAGCCAGCACAATGGACCCCAGCCGAGGTTCGATCTCGCGAGCAACCCAAAGTTGGTTCCCCCTCCGCAGGCGAACGGACACAACGGCCGACCAGGAGGCCCATCGAGCGGGATCGAAACAAATAGGGACTACTTCCCTCCCCCGGAACCTGCGTATCAGCCGGTGCAGCAGCCGCAGCAGAACGCCTACCCGCCGCCACAATCGCTCTCAAACTCGACCCAGTTCCGGCCCATGTCGTCCTCTTCGTCCTCGGGCGGGCAAGCAGAGCCGGGCCTCTCGACGCCGACCTCGGCCGTACGTGGATTGGCCGACCAGCAGTCGATGGGAGGAGGGTACGCGCCCAGTCCCAAGGGGGTGGACGGTCAAGGCGGCGAGGGAGCGGAGGTGTGGAACGAGTTGTGGATGGAAGGTGGTGTGTTTGATGGGATGCTCGCCGATGCGAGCATGTCGGAGCTCGACTTTGCATTTTTCGACTTTCAGCCGCCAGAGTGATATGGGCAGGTGATCTGAGGGTGGGAGAAGGGGTGAAAGGGAAGGGAGGGGCGAAGAGATGTGCTTGTTTACCTCAGTTTCGTTTAGTTGTACTACCTCTATATGTTGCGTTCATGCCTACTTGTAACATGTCGACCTGATTTGCCGAGTCGACGACATGCCTTTTGCGGTTCTTTGTTGAAGTTGGCTGGCAGCGTTGCCGTCGTCGTCAAGGCGTTACGTGTCGTGCGAGAAGTTCGGCTGAGCTCAAGCTCATCCCTCCTCGCTCCTTCCCGTCCCTCTCATCGCTCACCCTGTTCCGCCTACGCCCCTTGCTCTCGTCTAGCCTCAGGCAGACAGCCCCCCTCACACTCCGTCGATCAATTTCAATCTCTCGTCCCATCATGTCGGATCTGCCCATTGAGCCGAACGCTCCTCAGCCGACCGTCCCTGCACCCGAGGTCACCTCCAGCTCCGTCGACAGCACGCCCAAGCGAGCTCGCTCCCCCTCCCCACCCACCGCCGCCGCCTCGACCTCCACCTCCACCTCCGAGTCCGACCCCAAGAAACCCAAAACCTCAGACATTCCCTTGACCGAAGAAGAGCAAGCCCTGAACGCCTCAACCGTCGCCTCCGACCCTCCTACCTCCGCTCCCCGCCTCGACGCCGGTGCCGGCCGTGGTTCCTCCGCCTCCCGAGGCAAGAAGCCCGCCCGCAAATGGGACGGCAAGGACCGCAAGGAAGGGACCGGTCCCGGTCGGATGTCGAGGAACCAGCGGGACATCGAGGAGGCGGCGATCGTCGCGGCTGGGGGGACGGTCGAGAAGAGGGAGGGCGCAGAGCCGAGACTGCCAAAGAAGAAGACGGTCATCATGCTCGGGTTCAGTGGGACGGGGAGGAAGGGGATGCAGATGTAAGTATATCTGGACTGGAGGGTTGGTGCGGGTGGGAGCCGAGGGACTGGTATGAGCTTGAGCTGATCGTGTTTGGTTTGCTTTGGATTTGCAGTCAGAAGGACAAGACGTTGGCGACGATCGAGGGGATCCTGTTCGAGGCGATGGGTAAGGCTGGAGCAGTGTCAAAGGACAACGCTGACGACTCCGGAAAGGTCAGTCCCCCCCTTCGCTGTATGCGTCGGTCCTTAGTCGTGTGTTGACCCGTGTCGTCACCGCTCGCAGGTGTCTCTCGCTCGAGCGGCCAGGACTGATGCTGGTGTGCACGCTGCCGGAAACGTCGGTGAGTCAACGCCTGAGATGATCTAGAGCCTCCCTGAGCTGGGTCTGACCTCTCTCGTTTCGCTCCGTTGACGGAACAGTCTCGCTCAAGATGATCACCGAGATCCCCGGAGTGGACGACGTGGCGGCTCACATCAACTCGTTCCTGCCTCCGGACGTACGCATCTGGGGATGGGTCCGGGTCAACTCTGGGTTCAACGCGCGTCTGTCAGTTCCGACTCTTTCACGCTCATCGCCTCTGTCACTTCGTCCTGACCCAGGCGTTTCCGTCCACTCTCTTCAGCGCTTGCGACTCGCGAGTGTACGAGTATCTCCTCCCCTCGCACATCCTCCTCCCACCCAAGCCCGACACCGCCCTCGCCGCCATGCTCAAGAAGAACGCTGCCGAGGCATCCGCGGACGAGGTCTACGACCCCGCCACGCACCCGTTCTGGCAGGAGAACGGTCTCGAGGGCGACTGGCAGGCCGACAACGTCAAGCGCAAGGCGTGGAGGATCGACAACGAGACGGTCGAGCGAGCGAGGGAGGCCATCAAGCGATACGAAGGGACGCACAACTTCCACAACTTTACCGTCGAGCGGTCGTTCAACGATCGAGCCAGTCAGCGGTTCATGATGAAGATGGAGGTCAGTCCCCAATGCCACCATCTTGCTGTTTCCCTTCCTGAGCATAGTCCTGACCACGTCCTTCTGACCTATCTTCCCCATCCCCCCCCCCTCCTCTTCCTTCCAGCTCCGCGACCCCGTCGTCTTCAACGGAACCGAATGGCTCTCGTTCCGCTTCCACGGCCAATCCTTCATGCTCCACCAGATCCGAAAGATGATCTCGCTCGTCATCCTCCTCACCCGCACCCACACGCCCTCCACCGTCATCCCGGAATGCTTCTCCTCCCGTCAAGTCCATATCCCGAAGGCGCCTGCACTTGGGTTGTTGCTGGAGCAACCGATCTTTGAGAGTCATAACCAGAACGTGAAGCAGGGGAAGTTTGAAGGCGCGAAGGAACCGATTGATTTTGAGAGGTACAGGGAGGAGATGGATCGGTTCAAGGTGGAGCAGATCTATGAGAGGTTGAGGGAGGAGGAGGAGAGGACGGATACGTGCGTATAGCCCGCTCGTTCCATCCGTCTCTTTCTCATATCTGCCTTGTTCGCACTTGTCGGCTGACATGTCACCTTTCCTTGTATCTCGCATCGCAGCTTCGCGAAATGGGTCACCTCCCTCGACAATGCCTCGCACGTCGACGAGTTTGGGTACCTCAACGCCAAAGGCGTCATTCCGGCTTCTGCGGTCCGCGTGCCGCACAAGAAGGGTAGTGGACCTCCTCCGCCCAAGAGGGACGACGAGAGCGGAGATGAGGAGGTCGACGCAAAGGCGCTCAAGTCGGGAGAGCTGGAGGGTTAGAACTCGTGCACTAGTCTACCTGCTGTTTTTCATCTGGATCAGATCTTGCCAATGTATTCTTTCTTTTCGTGTCTTTTCGGTGGGGGTTTTTTGGAAGAGGGCAGCGAGCGGCTCGAGAGATAGATAGATAAGGGTGGGTCGATACAGACATGTGAGGCATATAGAAAGATATGACGAGATCCTGGTAAGAAGAGAGAGAGTGTCCAAGAGAGAGTGGGTGTTCGCAGAGGCAAAAGAGCGTGTGGGCCAAGAAAAGAACAGACAGGGCGGGGGAAAGTCGAAGTAGAGCGAGAGACGGAACTCGTAAATAGTTAGACAAAAGGGATAGGATGAGGTGACGCGCTAAGGAAAGGAGGATCGTGACGAGGAAGGGTATGTAGAACGAAGGGCAGAGAAAGGGTATCGTATGTGTGTGCGAGAAGCCAGGACGGACGCGATAGACGAGACGAGGAAGTCAAATGGTTTCGGAAGCAGGAACGGGATGAATGGTTTACAGTCGAGGATCAGGGCCTCGTGGAGGGAGACGACAGCGTGGGAGGAGGGGAACGTTTCTTTTGGGGCGGTGGTTGTCAAAGAACCGCAAACACCACCGCGAGGACCAACCCAGGGATGAGCACGCACCCGCTCAGGATCGCCGCCACCCTGCACCTCCAGACCCACTTGCCCGGTGCGTCCGACCTCAGCACCGGCAACATCCACATCTTCCTCCCGCTCCTGTTCTCCCTCCTCGTCTCGTGCCTCGTGGAGCCCGTCCACCTCTGGCTGTGCCTCGCGTTGGCTCCATCCGCCCAATTGGACCAACCTCCTGATCTCTCCCCACTTGTCGCCACCGAGTCCGACTCCGACATGAGCGACGCTCTCCGTGCGGACCCCCATTTGAGATCCGTCTGCCTCCCTTGCGGGGTCCGAGCTCCCTGCATCTGGGTGAGGATGTGGCATCCGTCCGAGGACAGACCCCATCCTCCCAACACCCAGCACCATGGGCCGAGCACGAACCCGACCCAAAAAATCCATTTGGCAGGGAGGACCTCGTCGAGCCAGTGCTTGGGCGCGATGCTGACGGCTTTCTGGTAGACGGTCTGGGTGAGCGAGTGCATCGAGACGCGCGCAGAGGCGGGACGCATCATGACCTGTTGGTGGTGGTGGTGGTCGACGTTGAAGTCGGGGGGCGTTGGATGCGAGATGGGCGAGGCTCGGCCGGAAGCGGAGGAAGAGAGGCCGCCGACGGGTGCGGTCGAGGCAGAGTCAAAGGTGACGACAGACTGACGGCGTGGAAGCGAGTCCAGGGTGTGGACGTTGTCGTTGCGGGAAGTGGAAGACTGGCCTCCTGCGCCGTGACGGAGGGAGATGGACGATCCCTTGTTGGCAGAGTAGAAGGACGAAGAGGTGGCGGTCGAGTACGTCCGCTGGTGCTGCTGGCCAGCCAACCGCCTGCCGTGCGTCGGAGAGGGCGGCTCAGGTTGACGGAGTGGGGTCGATGGGTGGACCGCGAGGGCGAACGAAGGTCCGTCAGATTGGGTGCGCAGTCGGCTGGGTGTGCTACCGGGCGTCGAGGTCGACTGAAGCTGGTAGCCTGCAAGAGGTTGCGGGCCATCTCGTCGAGTGGGCGAGCCTCGTCCCTCGTCGTCCTGCTCGTCTGGGTCGCCAAGAGGAGACGGTCCAGCGCCTCGGCCCTCCTCGAGATCGCGTTTGGAAGGCGATCCGGCAATCGTCGCAAGCGGACCTCGGTTGGACTGGAACAGGCCGGTCGCCTTCTTCTTGAGCGGTTTCGGAGGCAGGGTAAGGGCGAGAGGCTTCAGCCCTCGATGTTGGGTAGGCTGCGAGCCAAGCGAGGCGTTGGCCGCCGTGGAGACCAGTGGGCGACGGACAGTGACTGCCTGAGGAGGCAGCCGGACGTCCGACGACGAACCCGACGCGGTCTGGAACGACGGCGAGTAGGACGCCCGGGGACTGGGCGGGCCAAAAGATGAAGGCGAGGATGATCCACCGAACGAGGGAGACGAGTTTGTCCAGATCTCTCCCGGCGCGTTCCCGAACGAGGATCCCGACCCGTTCGAGTCGGCGAACGAGAAGCTCGGCGAAGGCAGAGGCAGCGACGCCTTTCTCATCCACCCAGGCCGCAGACTCGTTCGGCCACCAGCAGCCTCTCCGCGCTCCAGTACGTCGACCTCAGCATCGGCTGCACCGACGTCGGACGCTCTCCGGGATGAGCCGCCAAACCAGTTCCGCCAGGACGAGCGCGTCGAGCCGGCGTCCGAGACGGCGTCATAGTTGACAGAGGGCGGTGTCGGGTTGTGGATGAAGCCATAGGGAGAGTTTGGCGTGTTGAGTGCAGTCTGTTAAGCATACATGTGGCCATGTCAGCCACTGATTAGAGATCACGGTTTGGAGGGGAGCGACTCACTCCGTGCAACGACGACCCAAATCTCTCCACATACTGCGCCTGATGCTGGTTCTGGTATCGATCTCTCAGCCCAGCACCCTCGCTCGCGCTCTTCCTGACCAAGCTGCCGCTCGAGCTCGATCTCGGCACCTCGTCCCATGTCCTCTCCCTCTCCTTGCCCTTCCCGCTCACACTACCCGATGGCACACCCTCGCCGTACCCAGACCCAAGCCCGACGTTGGCATCCTCCTCGGCGACCTCGTCCATGGACGGATGCCAGAAGAGCTCCCTCTCCATCTCGACGCTCGTCATCCGCCTCGGCACGCGGATCGACCCGGACGAGGTCATCGTCGACGCAGAGGCAGAGGTTGGCATGCCGTTCAACGGTTCGGGAGATACGGCAAGCGGTGGCGTATGCAGCGATTCAAAGGTAGGGATGTACTCCGTGGGAGGCGAGTGTGTGTACGAGATGGACGATCCGCGCCGGTGGGTCGAGGGTGCAGGCGACGGTCGGCGGATGGCTGGCGCTGGTGCGTAGGTGGAGGCGGATGAGAACGGGTGTGAGGGTGTGTCGGGAGTAGGAGGGAGCGAGAAGGCGAGATGGGGCTTGGCTGGGAGGGCGAACGAGTACGAAGACGAGGCGGACAGGATGGGTGGCGAGTCGGGCAGCGCGTGCACGGCGGGGGCGAACTTGACGGCCGTGTCCAGAGGGATGATGGCAGGAGCCACTACCGAGGCGGCCTTGTTCGTCTCTTGGTCTGATCTGAACCTTGGCGGTGGTGTTGGGTGGTCCCATGCAAAGTCAAGGTTGCAATCGCTGCTGATCTCGTCGCTCGATCGGCGGTCCAGGTCGAGGCTCTCTCCTCTGGTGACGACCTGACTGCTGAGCTTCCTCTCGGCGACAGACACAGGTCGCCCGATCGCATCTTCCCTCTCCTTCTGCGACAGCTGGGACGATTGCGATGACTGCGAGGCCGAGAGTCCTCCTTGCTGTCTAGCGAGGACGAGCGAGAGCGGTCTGGAGCGTGACCTGGTGGGCTGAGCCGGCCTCCCGTCGAGCTCACCATCCTGCAAGGGCACGTCCGTGAGCTGCTCCTCGTGCATCTCTTCAGACGGCGTGGCGACTGGAGTAGCTCCTCCCACAGAGGCTACCTGACTGCTGACTGCGCTTGCAGGTGTGTCCCTCCTGACGGCTGTCGGCTTGTGAACCTCGTGCAGGTGAGGGAACTCGCGGACGTGATCCCGCACAAAGATCTCCTTCTGGAACGCAACACCAGGAGGAGCCAAAAGCTTCTCAAGCGCAGCGAGACCACCGTCATCTGACGCTGAGGGTGGATAGGAGGGCGACGGAGGAAGGGTGGATCCCGAGGCGGACGAGCTCGCTGTCGTGGCTGGCGGGCGGAGGGACGGCGAGCTCTTGACAGGTCGCACAACCTTGCCGCTCGACTTGGACGACGACGACGCAGTCCGAGAGGTGGGAGTCGGCTTGTTGTGCTGGGACGAGGCCGACGAGAGCGGGAGTCGCTTTGCCTTTGTGAGCTGAGGGTGGGCGGACGGCGTGAGGGAGGCCATGTCGGGTTGGGACGTGTTGACGTCCGGCTAAACGAGTGTGGGTAGGTCGTCCGCAAAGCGGAGACGCAAGCTGAAAGGGATGTGCGCTACTGGAAATAAAAGGAACAGGAGGGAGAGTATGCCGAGCCGAGGGAGAGAACGGAGGGAGCTATGGCGAGGAGGGAGGAGGAAGGCGAGGTGAGAGGTTGAGGTCGGGATGTTATGATCGCTCGCGGGCGCCTCCCAGCCTCGCGCGTAGGCAAGGATGACGTCCTGTCGTGCCATCCAAATGTCGCATACACAAGCAAAAGAGCAGCAGCAATTTCAAGACATGAAGATGAGAGCATAGAGTAGAAGAAGACTCGCTACGGAGGTGGAGGATAGTCTATTCCACTCTGACCAGGCGACCCTCCTCCAGACGAAGACCCATTCAGCAAGAAACTAAAGCTCTCTGCCCTCGCCCGATTCCCGCTGACAGCATTTCCACCATCCTGACTCTTCAGTAATCGCTCTCCGACCTGACCGACGTCGAGAACAACCTCGGCTTCCGGTATCGACGCCGGCGCGTTGAAGACCGACGACAGCTCCCGCCCCGACCCTTGCGAGGACGACTTTTGAGTCAGTCCAGGACGCCGACGCGCAGTCCCACGACCTAGTGAGGATGCTGTTGACGAGGCTGATGCTGCTCCAGCAGGAGCCGAGAGTCCAGATGGCGAGGGTGTCCGACTAGGCTTGTTTGACGACGGCGGTGTCCCATCTCTGCTTCCTCCCCTCCCATGACTCAAACGCGACCCTGCCGAGCCTGTGCCAGACGACGCGTCCCCTGGGGCGGGCACTGGCTTTTTCCGGTATCCGAGCAGCCGCCACCAGATGCCCATGAGCCCCGTCTGGCTGGCGCGCGTCTCCCGGTAGCGCTCCTCTCTCCGCCGCTCGAACATGCCCCGGTAGCGCTCGTACCCGTCCCGGAAGGCACGGTCGACCCGAGAGGAAAAGATGAGCTCTCCGCGAGGGTTCTTTGTGGGCGGGATGGACGCGCGAAGCGTCAACGGAGACGGCGCGCCGGCCGCAGAGGTAGATTTGGTGGGTTTCGAGAAAGAGGGTGGGGAAAGTTGCGCGGAGGAAGATGTCGGAGGTGGAGATGGTGTTGGTGATGACCGTGCGATGCCGGATGGAGGTGTTGGTGCGGAGGGGAGGAGGAGCGAGAACGGGAACGGTACGAAGGGGATGAGCGGGGTCGGCTGGACGCGCATGTTGAGGTGCATGTTGAGAGACCGGAGAGCTCGGTTGGCATGCGGTACATAACTATAGGCGCAGTGAGATGGTCAGACAGAGGTCAGGGGACGATGGTCAAACGATGGTGAGCTCGAGGTGAGCTCGTTCGATCTGGTGGGGTGGACGCGGCACTGACCGGTTGGCGTATCCTATCCGCTCAGCGTACATGCCGCTCGCAAAAAACAGCAGCAGAGTCACCACAGCGACCGGGAGGAGTGAGAGGTGGAGGTAGTGCACCCAGGCGGTCTGCAAGCCAGCGTCGTACAGGTGACCAGAGAGGCATGGTCAGCTCGGTGTTTGTCCGACAGACTGAGCTCGCCCTGGCAACGCTATGAGCTCTGAGACTCACGGAGGATGGCCGAAGGAACGACTTATGTGTCAGGACGATGATAACAATGACCAGGATGGCCAGAAAGACTGTGGACGGGTGAGGGGCAGTAGACGAGAAGACGAGGTCAGCCCCTAGCTCACCGAGTCGCTACAGCTGGTCACCTCTCTGTAGAGAGCGACGCAGCGGACTGCTGTCGAGTGAGACGCGAGATCGCACTCACCTTCGTACTTTCGCTTCCGTGATCTGAGGAGTGCTGCGTTCTGTTTGAGCCTCTCCTCGAACAGGAGGAGGTCCTTGTACGATGCCACGTCGGACGGCGGCGCGAACCCACCCGGACGGGCAGAACTCGTACTCGACAGAGACCGACGAGGAGCCATCACAACAGAACAGGCCAACGAGGCCGATGGCTATGACGAGCGCAAGAGAGGAGACGCGAGGCGGCTGGGCTGAGATCGAGGGCGATGGCGGTTTGGGTCGTCCGGCTGGTGAGCTCGCGTCGAGCGTCGAAAGCGTGGGGCAAGCGAGACGACCCCTTCTGACCGCCGACACCCAACCTCTCGCAAAGCAGACTCCTCGCATCATGGCTTCTCTATCGCCTGCGGGACTATCCACCCTTCTGGGTCTGGACGACACCACAGTCGAAAGGTTGTCTGATGCCGACTTTCAGGCTCGCCTGTCGGAAGCGTGGAACGTGAGCTTGGTTTCACCTCGACTCCTGGTTGGAAGCTCTCCGTGCCTTCGTCCTCAGGCTGACGTCCGTGGACCTTTCTCAGATACTCCCGTCTCAGTTCCGTTCCTATGGAGCCGAGCTCCCTTTCAAGGTCAGTGGTTTTGTCGCCGCAGAGTGCTTTCCTTTTAGCCAATAGGGTGTGCTGACTCTGCCCTTGCGTCTTGCCTCACGACAGAACGAGTTCGCAGCCAATTCACTCTTGAATCTGTTTCAGACATACGTCCAAGTACCAAGGGATCGCCATCAGCGGCGGATGGGCTACCTTGTCCTGCTCAAGTGGCTCCTCCCAGGGCGCGGTTGCAGTCCGTCCGTGTGTCGACTAGGTCGCAATCACTGCGATCTGCTTGTTCGAGTGTATTTAAGCGCTCTGGAAGATTTATGCTGTATCGGAGCAAATCTCCCGGTACGTCACGCTCCGCCTTCCATGTACAGTCCTCAAGTTTTCATCTGACGCTAGTCAAACTTCAGCACAATTGCAGTCCGATCATGTCGAGCACGCTTCGAACCCTGATGCTCCTTTCCGAAGAGCTCGTACATCACTTGCCGATGGAATCTTACGTTCCGCGTCCATCCGAAGCGCTTCAAGCCGAATTGTCGGAGCTGAACAGACGATGGGAGAATGATGACGGCTTCGACGTTATCCGGCAAGACGGGTCCACGCTCAAGTACATTCTGGAAATCACTACCCAGGAACTTTTGATCCCGCCATTAAAGGACCATCCTACTGCCGTCCGACACTGTCCCTGGTTTACATGCGAATACTATCGCGCTATGGGGGAAGGCACGTGCAACGGGGACATCGACGACGACGACGGAGACAAGCTCAGCATATGCTCTCGGGTCAGTATCATTCCTTTGTCTTTCGTGAATCGCGCTTTTGTGTCGACTGACCGTTGGCCTGACGTGTACAGTGTCTCTCTGTCCGTTACTGCTCCCGCGGTACGCCACGCTGTCTCACTCGTCTTCTCTTTGCGCATAATCCTTCGCCACTGACGCTTCATCTCCTTCCACTACCATCCAGCTCATCAGAAGGCCGACTGGAAGCGCCACAAGCCGCTCTGCTTCGCGCCAGGATGGTGATCGATCACCGTTAGCCAGCCGCTCGTCTCCTCTCGATCGATGACTTTTCCGATACTCTCCTGTCTAGAAGCAGGCAGAAAGAAGTAAGCCAACGATAGATTGTCGCAGAGGAGTTCATGCGCATCAGGCGACAAGATCGTCAGCCTTCGAACGAGCGAGTGAACGCGTTCTTCCAGCCGTCTCGTCTCATACGGGACCGCTTCTTTCTGTCCTTCGCTGAGCCGACTCGTAAGTCTCCGTTGGAGATTGTACATGATCATAACCCCTCTCACCCCGTCCTCCTCTCCTCCATCTCACCCCTAACCCATATGCATCGGAGGCGGCGGCGGCGGTGGGGGAGGCGGGTAGGCGCCTCCTCCTCCGAACCCAGGCGGCGGGACAGAGTACTGGTTCGCGAACCCGGGTGGAGGTGGAGGAGGAGGAAGCTGGCCGTACTGCTGTTGTTGCTGCTGGGGAGGCGGGTACTGCTGACCCATCCCGGGAGGGGGGTACTGCTGCTGGCCCATGCCCGGAGGAGGGTACGAGACGGGGAAGCCGGCAGGAGGCGGAGGGGGAGGAGGAGGGGCACCCATCCCTTGCGGGTAGGGAGAGTAGCTGCAAGAAGAGGAAAGCTTCGTCAACAGAGAGAAGGAGATGGGATGCTTGGGAACGTATAGGACTGACCCCATGCTTGTCCCGTTTGCGCCACTTCCGAGCCCACCCGGTCCCATGTTGCCCATCATCGGCGGTCGACCTGGCGGTCCTCCCATCGGTCCACCCATCATGCCCGTAGGAAGAGCGTTGTTCTTCTTTGCCTCGTGGGCGAGCAGTCGCTCTGCGGGTGTACCGTGTCGCTCTCCTTGCTGGTCCTTCTTGAACGCAAACTGGACGGTGATGGCCTTGTTGGCGAGGTACTGGTTGTTCATAGACTCGATCGCAGCATCCGCTGACTCAAAGTCGTTGTACGAGATGAACCCGTAGCCCTTGGACTCGCCCGTCGTGGGGTCGCGGGCAATCTGGGAGGGACAGCACGAAGGGGTGAGCTCGAGCCACGTAAGAGCGGCCTACAGACCGCATGATCACCAAAGCAGATTCATAACGTACCTTTGCTGTTTGACTGACGATACCAAAGGCCGAGAATGTGTCGTAGAGGGATCGCTCGTCGACGTTTGGGTCGAGGTTTCCGATGAACAGGTTGGCTCCCACGTCGAGCTGCTTCTTGTCATACGAAGCCTGGCGGAGGGAAGGAGGTAGATGGACGCGTCAGCCAGCTAGGTCAGCACTCTACTGGAGATGGATAGCTCTTGAAGCCGGGTTTGTGTGCGCTTACCTTGTTTACCCTGACTGGCTTTCCGTACAGCTTGATCTGGTTCATGATCCGGCACGCGTACTCTGCATCCTCCTCGGTCAGAAACTCGCAGAACCCGAACCCTTGGTGAGCCTGAGAGATTCGGTCCTTTGGCAGATGCACATTGACTGCGACGGTCAGAGACGGAGGCGATGGAGGAGATGGTGAGCTCGGGCAGGAGGGGAAGGAGAAGTGCGAGCTCAACGTACCGACAGGGCCGGCCTGACGGACGACAGAGAGCGAGCAGGCAAGTCAGCATGGGAGTCAACGGATACGATGAGAATGATCTCGCTCACCTGGAGCATCAACTCCCACACGAGTGCGTCCGTACACCGCTCGTCGAGGTTACCCTGGACGTGTGGGAGAGGCAAAGGTCAGCGTCACAGATCAAGCTCACCCATCGCCCGCCCATCCGCACTAGCTGTCTGACTTACGAGGTACACGGTCGCCTCCTGGTTTCGATCCGACTGATGAGGGGCAGACATGATGAAAGGTGCCTAGAAAAGGGTGATGGCTGTTGAAGTCGTCCAAGGAAGGCCGGCGGCGAATTCGGGTCGAGCTCAACAGTCACCCTCGCTCCCAGCTCCAGCCACGACCGCCTTTCTCAGGAGCGCGTGGGACTACCTCACAGACACCTCGTCACCCGTCTTCTCAATGAGCTCGATTTCCAAGACCAAGAAGTTTGTGGACGCGACGGCGCTACTGGTCGAAGGGACGGACCGGCTCAGGTCGGGCGAGCTCATCCATCTCCAGCACTTCACCCTCATGGTAAGCTCATCCAGCAGAGGTCGAGAGCTATCGCGGTCAGGGCACTGATGCATCCTCCGCTTGCTCTCGTTCATCTAGGACGCTATGAATGCGATCGAAGGTAGGCCGGCTTTAGCGCAAGCTCAACCACCCTTTCGGAGCTGACCTGTGTCTTCCTTGTCGTCTCGTCGCCTCGCTCGTGCAGTGATGGACCCTCGGATGGACTCGGGAGTTAAGCTGCCAGACACAAACGAGGCCACGTTTGACCCTAGTGCGCGGTTGCTGCCCGAGGAGGTCTGCTGGATCCTAGACAGGGCGCTCGCGTGCGAGGTCCGTCCTCAGCCAACAAACTCATGCTTGACCTTGGCCGACACTGACCTGCCCCTCATCTTCAGATGGCCTACCTTACCGGTCTCACCCTTTCTCAGACTGCTTTCACGATCCTGCACCTGCTCCCGGACCACTACCCGCATACAGAGCTCGGCGCTCTCAGGGCTCATCATGCCGCGTCGCCTGACGACCCGACTCGCCCACTCGAGCTCATCGGTCTCGTCCTCCGCGCGGGGCTGATGGGAATGAGCAAATGCGTCGGAGTCATGTGGGAGGAACTCATGAAGGGGAACTTGTACGAGGTCAGTGGGCAGCGTCTGATACCGCTCGGGAACGATCCATGCTGATCCCAACTGTTGCTCATTTCCAGGGCGAAGACTTCTCCGGTGACAAGTTTGGCCTGACTCTGTGCGACAGCATACCAGAGGCGGAAATCCTGGCGATGCTGGACGAGGCGCAACGATGGCTCCAGGAGGCTGCAAACAGTGCGTTACGAGCATCGGACACACGTCGCACGGGTTTCCGCTGACCTTTGTCTCTCTTTCTGTCAGTCGATCCGGTGTGGAAGGATGCTCTGCTACTCCGAATAGCTTTCAGAAAGGTTCGTATCTCTCCTTCCCGGTCCGGACCTCTGGACTGACATCTAGCCTCTCTCGTCCTCGCAGTCGTTCCTCCAAACACTCAGCTCTCTGATCCTGCCATCCGCATCATCAAGACCCCCAACACTCAACATGACCGCCGACCTCGTCGACGAGCTCATCCCATCTCTCGCTAAGACACCGACGCCGGTTGACACCTCTCCAGCCCGCAAGGCGTTCGACCCAAACATCAACCGCAAGCTGATCTCGCACATGCCGCTATCAGCCGTCGAGATAGGGCCGATCGAGGACGCGATCGCACTGCTTAAGCTGGTGATGACAGGCTTGCATGAGGTAGTCGAGATCGGCCAGACCCAGAACCTGGGCGAACTGATGGAGTTCGTCTCGATCCGATCGGCGTGTCTCGATGCGCCTCCGCCGCTTGCCCTCTTGCGTTCCCTGACCCTCGTACGCCCCGCCCCTTCTCACCCACCTCTATGTCTTGCTCAGCTGACATTCGATCCCTCTTCCAGTCAACCATCTACTCGCCCGCCTCCAACCTCATCCTGCACATCTACCCTTTGCCCTGGCTCGTCCAAACCTACTTGCACGAGACGGCCCTCGTCCCGCCAGGCCTCCTCCAATCGGTCGTCGAGCTCGCGCAAGACGACTTCCCTCGTCCTTGGGGCCGCCACAACGAGGGCGGGACCGGACGAGAAGGGCCGACGCTCGGGGAGGCCGTCGGAGTCTTTCAGCAGAGGGTGTCAGGGGTAAGTCGCGCGCCTCCGATGTCCTTTTGACCCGGGCGAGAAAGAGGACGTGCTGATACCTTTTTTCTTCTCTTGTTCTCGACGCAGTTCCTGGTCAGCTCGATGTCGAACGCGTGCCAGAACCGGCCCCGCGGGAAGCGACTGGCCGCGAAGGCGATCTCGCAGTGGGAGGAGCTGCACGATGAGGTGCGTCCTTACTCTCTGACTCTTACATCTACAGATCACCACTGACTGTCTGAATCACTCCAGGCAATGGATCTCATCCCCCTCGCCATCGACCGTCTCGACCAAGCAGGCTACGTTCGTCCGCCCTCCCCCTTTCCTCCCCCTCACCTTCCTCCCACTAACCCCTTC
>BTPH01000121.1:39734-55309 GCA_036245725.1 Mrakia hoshinonis
GCCCCCTGCCCTCACCTCAGCCCTGCACCGCGTCCCCTCCGCCCTCCACCTCCACCGGCTCACCCTCCTTCGTGACCTCCTCTTCGCAGGGTTCGACCTCGCCCTCTACTCCCCGCCCGAATACGCGATGATCTACTGGGCTGCTGCGCGGTTGTTCCAGATGGAGGAGAGGGTGCTCGGGAACCTCATCAGGCATGTGGATCTCGAAGAGGAGGAGGAGAGTGGGGCGCAGGGGGTGGTGATGGAGTGGGAGGGGAGGAGGGATCGGGCGAGGGGGTTGAAGGGGTTGTGTAGGGGGAGGTGGATGGTCAGTTCCGAGTTTTCGCTTTTATCGGCCATATGTGGTAGCGAGTGACGGATTGATTGAGTGAGCTGGTTACTGACGTTGGAGGGCTTGTCGTTTCTGCTGTTTTTCAAACCAGTCCGCGTTGGCCCGCCCGCCTGTCGCACAGGAGAAGGAGCGCGCCCTGTTCGGCATCAGGTTCAAGTTCCTGCGGAAGACGGCCTCCTCTGCTCATCCCGAGTCGGACGACCGCTTCGTACCAACGTACGAGGAGTACGCGCAAGAGGTCCAGGCTCTGCGAGCGCTCGAGGTCGGTCTCGCCCACTCGACTTCCGGTCTTTCTTTGCTCTCTGTGACTGACCTGCAGCTCCTCTTGCCCATCGCGCACAGCCGGACTATCTCCAGCTTCGCGCGCAAGCCTTCCTGGACGAGGCAAGGCTGCCGTTGCAGGCGATCAGAGACGATGCAAAGCTGTCGCTGCGGGAGGAGGACACGGCGATGCGGAGGCTGGATCTGAAGTGGAAGGAGAGGCTGTTGAGCGTGTGTGATGGAGAGGGCGGGAAGGGACATCCGTGGTTCCCTGTGATTTAATTCGAGCGGAAGAGAAAAGGGGCAAGGGCACGAGATGGGTATAGAGATGCGAGATCAAGATGCAAGGAGGAAACATAACGAAAGCCAAGACACGAGAAACGAGATGAAAGGAAACGCACGGACGAGAGCCCCCCTCTAGATCCCTGCTAAACAAACATCCTCCCGCTCTCCTCATCCCCGAACCCATGCACGATCACCAACCGATCGTGACTCGCTGACACAATCCTCCCACTATCAAACTTGATGTCAAACACCAAACTCGTATGGCTTGACTTCAGCGTCTGGACGATCTCGCCCGAGTGGAGGTCCCAGATGAGGATCTGCTTGTCGTAACCGCCTGAGACGATCCTACCCGAGACGGTGTCCATGGCGAGGGTGCGAACGAGGTCGGTGTGTCCCGTGAGGGTGCGGAGACATTCACCCGTGAGGGATGACCAGATCTTCATGCTGTTGTGTCGAGTCGAATCGGAGAGTCAGCTAGGCCAGGAGAGACTGACACTGAAAGAAAGCGCGAAGTGTGGAGAGAGAAGGGATGACTGACGTTCGGTCGTTCGACCCACTGACGATGTACTCCCCTTTGAAGTCGACGCAGGCCAGTCCGCGCTCATGGCCCTCCATCGTGCGGACGCACTGGCCAGAGACGAGGTCCCAGATCTTGATCTTTCCGTCTCCGGAGGCGGAGGCGACTTGGCCGCCGTTGATGCCGATGGCGTTGACGGGGCCGGTGTGGCCGCGGAGGGTGTGGAGGTGCTCGAGGGTGGAGCGGGAGTGGATGAGGAGGGTCGTGTCTTTGGAACTGTGAGAGAGGAAAAGATACCGGAAGAAAGGTGAGCATGCGCTCGGACTCTGAAGGATAGATGGCCGAGATTGGGAAGGACAGACCATGAGACGATGTATTCGGAGTTGAGGGCGATGTCGAGGACGCCTTGACGGTGGCCGTGGAGGGTTTGCTTCCGCTTCAAAGGCTGGGAAGGCAGACCGGCGCCTGATGAGAAAGAGTGAAGAAGAGTGCAAGACCGTCGCGAGGTCAGCAGAATGATTGCGGGGGATCGCATCTAGATAGTCTTGACTGACCTCCGAGGTCCCAGACGATGATCTTTGCGTCGCTCCCTCCGCTGACCATGAACCCCGTCTCCTCCTCAAACATCAGACACAGCACTGAGGCGTCGTGCGCATGGACTGTCTGGAGGCACGTGCCCGTCGCAATGTCCCAGACCTTGATGCTGAGGGACGAGATGATCAGGACGTCAGCGATGCCTAAGCATCCAGCAGTCGTCGAAAGAAGCAGACGTACTTTTGGTCTCTCGACCCGGTCACGAGCTTGAACTCGTCAAACTGCAGGCAATACACGCTATCCAAGTGGCCTTTGAGCATCATCTCCCCGCCGACGTCTTCATCTCCCCAGCGGCGGTCCAACCAGAGCCGCTTCTCGCACACCTTCTTCCACGGCACTACAGGCCCGCTCCCGAGGTGGCCAGTCGTGAAGTCGTCCTCATGAGAGAGCTCGCGAACCTTCGAGACTGACGAGGGCGTCCTTGTCGGGGGAGCAGGCCGTCTCGTCGGAGTGATGGGATCTTTGGAGGAGAGGGCAAGGGCCCCTAAGCGGCTGGCGAGTGAAGGGACCGCCAAGGATTCGAGATAGGATGGCCGAAGACGCCACGAAGGGTTCGAGTTGAAGTAGGCTCGCCAGATGGAGCTTCGATGCCGGATGAAAGTGCGGGACGTTAGCCAGGCTGGTAACGTTGAGTGACCTGCAAAGAGGAGAACGCACCTGTCCGACGCAAGCTCATTCCAACTCCGGCTGACCCGAGAACAGACAGCGAGCGTTGGTACCGGAAGGTACAGGTAGATGTAGAGGGCAATCTCGGTTGGTAGTGAAGCAATGATGTCTGATAAGGAGTGGCAAGATGCGTCAGCTTGATCTTCCTCCTGAAGCGAGACGATCTGCACCTACCAAAGCCTTTCTTGCCTTCGAGTCCCTCCCAGAATCCCTCGTCGTCGAACTCCCCCTTGCGGCGGTCTCCGTCTGGTGAGAGGTCGTCCGGCTCTCCCCAGCCGCTGTCGATCGGCTCTCTGCCCTTGCCCTTTGCTCCCGAACCTGCTGTCGGAGTTCCCAACCCTTTGCCGAGCGATCCTGTCCAACTCCACTTTGGCGTCGCAGGCGAGCTGACTGAGCTGGTCGTGTTTGCCCTCGGGCGCGTCTTGTGGGTCCAGGTCGAGCGCAACGAGGGCGACGAGGCGGGGACAAACACCTGTCGATCCGTCGTCTGGGACGAGCCCGTCATCGAGTTGGCAGACGAAGAGTTGTGGCGCGAGAACGAGGGTGGCGTCGAAGGAGTCGTCCTCGTCGCCATGAACGGCAGCTTCTGGGGTTTCGTGTAAGGGAGCGAGGCCGACATGGCAGCTGGGGGACCCCCTGATGAGCTCGCCTCGGCGGACGAGGGGGAACGCTCCTCGGGGATGACCACAGCGACGGTCGAGGACGGTGTCGAGCGCCGGACCATAGGAGGCTGCGAGGGCTGTGAGCTCTGCGGCTGTACGATGAACGGGTTCCTTTGCTGAGTGGAGGGTGCGACCTGGTCTGGGACGAGGTCGACCCATCCTCGATGGATCCTCCCCGCCCCTCCAGACTCGCCGACGCCGCCAAACGACGACCCCGTGGTCGATCCTGTGGGCGAGCTGAGCACGGTCTCTACGAACCTGCCAAACTTTGACGAGAGCGAGGTCGACTTGGTGTGGCCCGCGTTCGCCTGCGTCTTTGTCGGCAGGAGCGAGCTCGAGCCGGACCCCGTACGCGACCCTCCCGCTCGGGTAGGCAGCGAAGACACCGGCTGGGCATCCTCAGAGGTGGCCATGTCTAACGGAGCTCGATGGGGACCTTGCGTGAGGAGAGCCGTCTACTGTGGCTCTCTGGACGAGGTGGGTGTTTGGCGGTCGATGTTCTGCAGGCTCGGAAGCGGAACCGGTGCATGCGTCGAACTGGGTCACCCCGCGAGCTCACGGTTCATCCCTCCCACCCGACACAAACAACGTCATCCGATCCGAGATGCCTGCCGAGCCGACCGAGAAGAGGAGCAAAGGACTCGGAGTGAAAAAGGCAGCCGGACTCAAGCGGACGAGGACAGGATGCGCAGAGTGCCGACGGAGGAGGACAAAGGTGAGCTCGGCCGCCTCTCCTCCTCGCTCGCTTACCTTGCCGTCTCTGAGGCTGACTGGACGCCTTGTTCTCTTCAGTGCGGAGAGCAGAAGCCATCATGCTCGTCCTGTGTGAAGGCAGGCTCAGAAGTGCGTGTCAAAGTCACGCTATGCCAGTCGACTTTCTGTCAGCCCGTGATGACCGAGCTCACCCGTCTGGCTCGTTGGTTTGACCTTACAGTGCCTGTACCCACTCGACCTGCCGAAGGATGTCCTGTTCCAACCATACGAGAGACAGCAGCAGGTCATCGCATCAACCTCGTATCTGGTCCGGACCCCGTCGACACCTACCGGGTCGCCTACAAGCGTCAACGCGGTCGCCTCCTCGTCCCGCCTCTCACCGGCAGAGTCCTCGGCCGGGTGGGCACTCGAGACGGGAGACCTCCTCTACAAGACGCCAAAGGGTCTCCTCGAGATCGCATATCCCGACCCGGAGGAACGACACCTGTGCGTACAAATCGTCCCACGGTTGCCGCTCAAGTCAAGACGCTAATTTGACGTTGACATCCGCTCTCCTCCGACTCGTCCAGCATCTACCACTTCCTGTCCTTCCTCCCAAAACTCGTCATCACACCCTTCCCGACGCCAAATACGACCGTCGGCGAGGCGGACCATACCTCTCTGATGCTGCCGGGTCGGTATCCCATCACCTCTTCTCTGGCGAACCTGACGCCCCACTTTGACGTCGTCGCCTTCCTCGCCAACCGTCAACACTCAACGACCGCCGAGGAGGCTCTCTCCTTGGCCCTACTCTCGGTCGGGGCGGTCCACCTATCTTACCTCCATCACCAAAGCGCCACCACGTTTCTGTTCGACTCGCCCGAGAACCCTGCTCTCGCCCAAGCGAGCGACGACGCCCACCTGCGCTACTGCGAGCTTTCAAAGAGTCTCGTCGATGCCAGTCTGGCCCTGACGAGGAGTTCGATGCTGCTTCTGGGAGCGAGGAAGCAGAGGATGCACAGCTGGGACGAGGAGGTCGAGGAGGAGGACAACGCGTTGAGCTCGATGAGCATAGCTACCGACGCGTGCTTGCTCACGCGATGTCTGCAAGGGGGAGGCAACTTCAGTGAGGCTCTGATGCTGGCCAAGGTACTCGTTGGGATGAGAGGAGGACCGCTCAAGATGCTCCAGTACGTGCATCCCGACAAGCGATCGCATACGCCTCTCCGGCCTGACGTGTATTCTTTCGGCGATCGACAGGCAAGCAAAGCGCACCGGCGACCCAACAAAGCTTCGACGTTCACGAGTCATTCTCGAGGAGATTGTCATGTGGGAGATCTTCAGCTGTCTCTCGACGGGCAGGGCGCCAGACCTCGTCTTCCCAAAGGGTCTCAGCAGTCACTTTGGACCGGCCTCCTCCGAGTCGTCACCGTCTCTCTCATCGTGGTACTCCGCGTTCGCACCCGCTCCTGGAACGCCGCGTGCAGGGTCCGGAGACGGAGACTGGGAGACTGTCGAGGGTCTGCTCGGCATCTCGAGAGGTCTCGTTGAGATCTTGCACAGAGTGAGTTAGGCTCGTCACGCCCGGTGTTCTGCCTGCGCTCATCAGTCCCTTTCACTCTCTGTGTCCACTTCTCCAGATCAACTCGCTCTACGCCCGTTCCCGACCGTCAAACTGGTCCGCGCTTGAGCCGACGGCCAACTACCCGCTGGAGATCGACCCAGTGTACGTTGCAGAGGCTCGCGCGTTGCTCGCGGAGACCGAGATCTGGAAGTCGGCCTTTGCTGTCTCCAAATCGGTGGACGAGATGACCCGTCTCGACCTCGGCAACGTCATCTACACCAACACCATGGACGTAAGTTGTCTCTCTCGCTCTGATCATCCCATTCGGACGCGTCCCAGGATCACTGACAGCCCTCTGCGAATGCTCCTCCTGTCCAGATCATCCTTCAACTCGACTTGTTCGGCTACCCTCCATCCCACCCCGAGGTGCAGTCGTGCGCAAAGGAGATTGTCCAGCTCGTCCTGCGATGCTTCGAATCTAACGGCTTTGTGCTCGGGTCAGTCGCCACCGGCTTCTGCGCTCTCGTCCCCAACCCTCACTGACTTGATGATGCCGGACTCTTTTGCATCTTCGCAGGTTCATCTGGCCATTAATCTGTAGTGCGAGCTGCAGCACGACGGACGAGGATCGCTCACTTGCAAGATCGGCCTTGCAGACGCTCAGGTCGGTCTGCTGCTTTGATCTCAACAGCGCCTGGGAGCTCTTGGACCGGGTGAGTCTCGCTCCAGATGTTCTCCTCTCACCCGCACGTCTGACCCTGTTCCCGCTGCAACTTGTCTTGTCCAGGTGTGGGAGAAGAGGGACGCGGGAGACCTATGGGCGTCGTGGCGGTCGGTCACAGGCGAGGGTGGAGGCTTGATCCTCATCTGAGTCGCCATCTAGGCTATATATGTTGTTCCGTCTCTTCGACTGCCATCCGAGTCAGCAAGTGAGTGAGGCTTGGCGAGTCGCGTGGTCGCGCGTCCGACACCTGCCCGGAGCGAGTCACCCTTGCGATGAGCTCGGACCTTGTTGACTCTCCAACGACGCCCACATGACCTCATCAGAAGCTGGACCTTTGCATGCTCCCCTGGTAGCTGCCCGAGCTCGGCTTGAAGAGCTGCTGCCGCTGCTGCAGACGTTTAAGCTGCCGCTGCCGCCTGTCGTCGACCTGAACGGTCCTCCGGGCGGAGAGATCTCGTCCGTCGACCTGCCTGGAGCCAAGAAGCTCGTCGGAGCTGTCGTCAAGGAGATCGAGTGGATAGACAAGGTCAGTCTACCCACAGACGGACCCTGCAGGAACCCTAGTGGCAGCAGACGCCGTCCGAACGAGAAGGACGAAGAAGCTGATGAGCTCGACCGTTCTCTCCTTGCTGTCGGTCGTCACCTCCAGGTCGTCTCGGCACCGCCTCCCGCCACGCCACCAAAGACTGCACCCGCCTCAAACGCACCCCATCTGCTCGCCTTGTTCGACTCAGCGTATGCAGCTCCGTACCCTGTCATCGGGCTAAACCAGACGTTCCCGACCACCTCGTCCAAGCCGACCGTCAGCCGCTCAAAGGGAAAGGCAAACCAGGCTCCGTCCACACCAGACGTAAAGGTTCACGTCGTCGCTCAAGGAGGAAAGACATGGATCAGGGTCATCGCGTGAGTCTACAGTTGGCTGTCGTTTCTTTCAAATGGACCAGAGCAGGCCGGGATTGACATGCCCTGACGCCGTGCACTCTTCTTTCGTCTCCCAGCATCACCAACATCCGCTTGCTGTTTGAATTCTACGAGTCTGACAGCTACATCAACTCTGACTCGTCCTTCTCGGACTCGGACGACGACGCGTCCTCGTCGTCAAAACCATCCCCGCCCGACGGACTCAACCCGAACCATCTTCGCACGACTCTCCACAAGACGGCCTCCCAACTACTGCAGGCCTCATCTCTTCTCTCTCCCTCGCCCAAGGTGCAGATCCAACTCCCTCGGCTGCGACCAGACGAGGACGAGGACGGTCGCGTCCAACGGACCATCGACGAACTCCGCTCCCTAGGCGTCGAGGTCGCCCTCGGGTCAGACCCCGAGTTCGCAGGACCAAGCTTCAAGAACCCTCCTCTACCGACCAGCCTTCGTCCGACGCGCCATCTGAACCTCGATCTCTCTGTCCTCATCGCCCTGGCATCTGCCATCGTCCACTCTCCTCTCCCGGCCTCAGGCGTCGCCGAGGGCGTCTACAAGCCCCTCATCCGCCGGTACAACAAGGACGGCTCAGCCCGTACGGACCAAGCCATCGCAGCTATGGGTGGGACGGACAACTGGCGGGCGTTGACGCTCCAGCTTGAGAGCGAGATTGCCGCCCCGCTCGTTCACGAGGTCTGCTCCCGGCAGGAGGACCAGAACGTCGTCTTCTGGTCGACAAGAGAGGCAAAGCAGCGACTAGGGATGATCGTCAGCAAGTTGGGAGGGCCGCTCGAGAGGGCGCGGGCAGAGGAGATGTGGTGGAACGAGCAGATGTCGGAAGAGGAGAACGAGAACAGGGCGAAAAGGTTCTGGGACAGCTCGAGGTGCAAGGAAGGGTTGTCGGCGGTACATCTCGCGCTGTCTTCGATCAGGACCGGGAAGCCTGATGGATCGCCATCGCCAGACACGAGATCCGAGTGCTACACTCCGTCTGAGCGACAACAAAGCCCAAGATCCGCCGAGGAACCGACCCCGACACCTTACCAGACGCTCAACTCTGCACTCGCCAAACTCGATCTCACCGCCACTCCGCTCGCCGCTACATCCAACCCTCCAGCGCAACCGCTCGTCGAGCCGTTCTCCCGTCTACACCCCTACATCCTCCGCTTCCTCGTACCCTCCTCCTCGCCAAACTCAATCAAGCCGCCGCCGTCACTTACACCACACACGCTGAGAACGCTACTGTTTGGGCTGGAGCGGAACATGACGACGCTGAGTGCGAATCGGGCGAGCTGGAAGAGTCTGTGGAAGGCGATGGAGGGGGAGGATCCGAGTCTGGGCGTCTGGGTGGCTGAGCAAGAGGAAGGTAGCGGTGGAGGTCAGGCGATCGGGTGGATAGTCGAGCCGAGGAGTTTGGGAGAGTCGATGCTGATGGAATGAACGAGGCCAGCGTTGTCAAAGAGTATGGACGAAAGAGATGAAGGCGGACGGGGAGATCTCGACCGCAGGATTGTTTCTTCACCTATGTTGTCACGGCCTTTCACACAGCTTTTCGCGGTCAACGTCGTAGGTCTGGTGTCTGAGAGTATATCAGCCCACATCTACATATCTCGACTCTGGCGACCTTGGAGGATGGCCGGGCCATTCGGCGGGGTCAAACAGACGCCCATCTCCGGTCCCTGGTGACCTTGACTTCATCTCCCCTCGAGGGCCGCATCGGATGATCAGAGCGGCTCCCATCTACATCCTCTCTGTACCGTGACCAGTGAGTCTCCCTTTTTCTTTTATCGTCTCCCGCGTTACCGGATGACGTCGCCTGTGTTCCTCGAGGGGGTGATGATCACTGCTTGTGAACCGGGGCAGACGGGCTGACCGAGCTCATTCGTCCTCCTGCTCCCTGGACAGCTACCCGATCATCTCCCGCTCAACACTCATCACAGACCAACCCACCTCAACATCTGCTCAACCAGACCCGTTCGACTTCATCTCAACATGTCGACCACCTCGCACTCTATCCATGATCTGCGCCATCTGTCCCCTCCGTCCGAGTCGTTGCTCGCTCAGCTCCGCAAGGGGATGACCGCGACAGAGACCATCGGAGATGGAGCCTACACCTACAAAAAGAGTCTGCCGACGATGCTTCTCTACGACGAGGAAGGGCTCATCCTGTATGAGAAGTGAGTGTCACACACAGCTGCAGGAGAGCAGACAGGCCGGGGGTTGAGCTCTGCGTCATCGCCGAGCTCCCCCCCGGTCCTGCACGACCCACGTTCACCCAGACAACGAGCTAAAGACGTTCTCTCGCTGTCTGTACAGGATCACTCAGGAGGCTTCCTCGTACTACCTGTACCCCCTCGAGCTCGGAATCCTCGAGGAGCACTCTGACGAGATTGTGTCGCATCTCTTCCCCGGCGACGGCGACGGCGCGGGGGAGCCCTCCACCTCCGACGAGGACGGCGACGATCGAGCCCCCAAGAAGCAGCACCAGCACTCGCCTCCTCACCAGCGAAGACCGCCTGTCGGAAGGTGGAGGGTCGGAGACTGGGGAGGGGACGACGTCGGACGACACAATGGAGGGGTCAACTCTGAGGAGGGCATGGACGAGGGACGGGTCGGACGACGAGCTGGAGAGACGAAGCAACCGGCTGGTGGGCTCGAGGGTGTTGTGCTCGAGTTGGGAGCAGGGAGCTTGGGCAAGACGAGGTGAGTGCCGGTCGGCGTCGAGATTAGGAGACCGGTCCGACTGTTGCCGAATGGCTTCAGAACCACCTCACGCTGACACCATCTCCCTGGTTCCTTTCCCGTCGCAGCCATCTCCTCAAGGCGCTCGCCAACCGATCCAACGTAGCGAACGGAGGTACGATCAGCTATCTCGCGCTCGACCTGGACGGCAACGAGCTGCACCGAACGCTTGCCGCGGTCGACACCACCCTCGGACCCGTCCTCGATAAGGGAGGCGTCACCACAGGCGGGATCTGGGGCATGTTTGACGCAGGAATCGAGTGGTGCACGTCCGGAGGACTGCTCGCATCCATCTCTGGGTCCGACAGCGAGCGGTCCTCGTCGTGCGACCGAAAGTCATCGGACGGAGACGATGCCGCGTCGACCATGTCCTCGTCGCCCCCTCACACCGCCCCTCAGCTGCCGCCCTCGCCTCCTGCGTCGTACGCCGATCCTTCCAACATCCACCATGCCGCGTCCAAGTCGGCCGCGCCCGAGGAGTCCGCCTCACCTGCCGAGGACGGTCTCCCGCCGACGCATTTCCTCTTCCTCGGCTCCTCGCTCGGGAACTTCCCTCGCTCCGCCGCACCGGCGTTCCTCAAGTCGCTTCCTCTCCGACCTGGATCTGGGGACACGCTCGTCCTCGGTCTCGACCACCGGAACGACCCCAAGACGATCGAGAGGGCGTACAACGACGAGGGAGGGTGCACCAAGCGATGGGCAGAGAACATGTGGCGAGGCGTGGAGAGGCTCAGCGGGCTCGAGACGGGCGCGCTCGGAGGAGACTGGGAGTACGAGGGAAGGTACAACGAGAAGGAGGGGAGGCACGAGGCCTACTTCAGGGCGAAGAGGGAGACGAGCCTGAGGGTGCCGGAGGGAGAGGGAGAGGAGGCGTTCGTGGCAGAGTTCGAGAAGGGAGAGCTGCTCAACATCGAGTGGAGCACAAAGGTGAGCTCGGAGTGCGATCTTACCGTTCCCGTGCTCTGTCGCTGACTGTTTCATCGCTTCTTCGTGTCCTTCAGTACTCTGCCTCGGAGGCTGCGACCCTGTTCGCCGACGCCAACCTGCGACCAATCTCGGAGTACACCGACCCGGACAACCTGTACTCGGTCTGGCTGCTCGAGCGACCGCCGTTCCAGTTCGAGTCCCTCACCCCGCTCTCCCTGCCTTCACCTTCGGCCGACTCGGCCCTCATCTCGTCTCCGAACGCCAAGGGCCGAGGTGTACCGACTGTCGAGGAGTGGGACACGGTCTGGCGATTCTTCGACACCGTCACGCTCGGGATGATCTCGGAGGAGGACCTGCACCGCAAGCCGATCGACCTGAGGCACAAGTGTCTCTTCTACGTCGGTCACATCCCCGCCTTCCTCGACATCTTCCTCTCGCGACATCTCGACGAGCCCCACACCGAGCCAGAGTACTTCAAGGACCTGTTTGAGCGAGGGATCGACCCCTCGGTCGACGACCCGACCCAGGTCCACGCCCACTCGGCCGTGCCGGACGAGGACAGCGACTGGCCGACCCTGTCAGAGATCCTCGCGTTTCGAGATCGGGTCCGACAGAGACTGCTCAACGTGTACGAGGACGTCAAGAGCGGCAAGCGAGACATGACCCGACGACTCGCTCGCGTGCTCTTCGTGAGTCTCATCCATCTCCTCCCTCGACTTCTTCCAGCACTCGTCTGACCCTGTGTCTTTTTCCTTGCTACCTTCCGCAGATGACGTACGAGCACGAGGCCATGCATGCCGAGACGCTCCTGTACATGCTCCTTCAATCGCCCACCACCCTTCCCCCGCCCGGCTTCGCACCACCCAACTTCGCCCACCTCGCCACCCTCTGGGACGCCCAGCAAGCCCGAGATGCCTCTAACCCCTCCACTATCACTTTCGGCCCGCTCGAGATCTCGCTCGGCCACCACGACCTCGAGTCCGAGGACTCTCAAGCCTGGGAGGTTGACGCGCACGAGTTCGGCTGGGACAACGAGCACGGCGTCACAAAGGGCGTCCAGGTCGGCAAGGTGACCATGGAGAGGAAGGGCATCACCAACGGCGAGTACCGCGCTTTCCTCGACACGCAGAAGAAGCAGACGCTCCCAGGGAGCTGGGTCCAGACCGCGACGGAGGGCATCAAGGTCAAGACCCTCTACGGACCCATCCCGTTCGAGCAGGCCCAGCACTGGCCGCTCATGGCGTCGTACGACGAACTCGCTGCGTACGCGGCGAGCATAGGAGGGCGACTCCCTACCGAGCCCGAGCTGCGAGCCTGGCTCGATGTCGTGCCCGAAGGGGACCGAACCGAATGGGAAGGCTCCAACGTCGGCGTCAAGAACTGGCACCCCGTCCCTGCCCAACCGTCGTACCTTTCTGCCTCGGGCCAGAGGATCCCAGGACACAACGGAGGCGTTTGGGAATGGACGAGCACCAAATTCGCCCCGCTGGGAGAGAGCTTCGTAACGAGTGAGTTGTACCCGGGGTACTCGTCAGACTTCTTCGACGAGCAGCACCAGGTGGTGTTGGGCGGGAGTTTTGCGACGATCCCGAGGATCGCGAGTAGGAGGACGGTGAGGAACTTTTACCAGCATAACTATCCGTTTGCGTGGGTTGGGGGGAGGGTCGTGTACGACGCCTAGACTGTAGTAGGAGACAGGTCGGGTGGCTGTGTATCTTTTGCTTTTTCTCTTTGGGTGCCCTTTTTGTGTTGTTTCTCTCTTCTCTTTCTGTTCTTGGTGTACGCTAGTGATCTTTTCTTGGTGCTCCTTTTGGACTTCGGACGATACGATTGATGTACCAACTGTGAACGCATCTCACGAGACAAGAACCAGGAAGGAAGAACAGAACACATGAAAGACATAAACCAGGCGCAGAAAGGCTACGGGACAGTCGCGTCTGATTTGACGTCGTCCCTTACAGTCCACAGCCCTAGTCCATCTGCACCGCTGCCAACGGCGACCTCCTCTTCCCATCCGGACCGAGCCACTCCCACCCTTTGACCTTGACCAAGTCGACCTCCTCGTAGTTCATCCCTCCCTCGAAGAGCACCTGGACCTCCCCTCTCGATCCGACGAGCACGACGTTCTTGTTCCTCGGTTCCGCCGGTCTATTGCTTCCTTCCGGCGCGCCAAGCAGCAAATGAACGAGAAAATCCAAGGCGGTCCAATCGTTGAACATCTCGAGCTTCTCATGTGGCAAGTACGTAAACACCTCGGCGTTCCTCGCCCGCGCGTAGATCGTTCGGATCGCCCCGAACGAGTGGAACCAGTTGGTGCGCATGAACGCGTGGTCGATCGGCAAGTGCACCGTCGTGAGCCCGGCTGGCAAGTCGAGAAGGTTGAACTCCTCGCCTTGGGCGCTGTTGGATGTGACGTTGAGGTCCTCTAGGTTGAACCCGAATTGACCTAGAGCAGGGTTGCGGAACCATCCGACAGCATCGATGTGGTCTGCGAAGGCGTCGAGCAAGATGGACAGATCTGGATCTGGGAAGGAGCCAGGGAGCGGGAGGGCGACTAGGGTATGGAGGTTGGGGAGATCCAAAGGGCAAGTGTCTTCGAGGAGGCGATGGCATTGCAGATATCTTGGGAGCTGTCCCTCGATGTACTCGGACAGGTTGTGGATGGGCGAGATGGCGAGGAAGGTGCTGTCGATGACTTTGTAGACGTCGAACGGATGGTCGACGGGATGACCATGGGCGGTGATGCCGAGGAAGAGCTCACGAACCCATCTCTGGCGGATCGAGAGGGGCGGGAAACGTCGTTCGCTCCGTGGCTTGTCCGACTCGTCGACGGCGAGGATGCCGAACTCGGTGTTGAAGAGCGTGTACCAGTCCATGGGCTTGAAGACGTTGATCGAGCAATAGAACTCGGGAAGGAGGGCGCGGGTGATCTCGTTTGAGACGAGGAGAACCGAGACCGGGTGAGGTCGAGGCGAGGGCGGCTTCTGGGGGTCGTCCGACGGAGAAGCGAGCGCGAACGACAGGATGCGAGTGATGACCTCGATCGGGAAGGAATGCTGAGATGCCATCACGAGTGGACAGGTGCGTCTGGGTGGAGAGCGAAAAGGCAGGTGGAAGGGGTCAGAGGCAAGGAGGGGTGCGTGGCTCGCTGCTCTCACTGATCGATGTCCCTCGACCATGACCCCCTGACGCCCCCG
Source organism: Mrakia hoshinonis (assembly GCA_036245725.1). Taxonomy (NCBI): domain Eukaryota; kingdom Fungi; phylum Basidiomycota; class Tremellomycetes; order Cystofilobasidiales; family Mrakiaceae; genus Mrakia; species Mrakia hoshinonis. Next base: position 53,819 of record BTPH01000121.1, read on the forward strand.
TCTATGCCATGTCGGCCTACACCCCCTCAGTCTTTCCTCCGCGCCGCCAGCAACCGGTCAAGAAACCCAAGAGGCCGGTCGAGCACGATCCACATCCAGAGCACACCAGCAACGGAGCCCACGCCATCGAGAGGAGCTCGGGAGGGACGAGTCGAGCTCACCACTCTCCGCCTCCTGTGGCGAGAACGGCCCTGCCTCCGCCTCGGATCACTCGCCCTCCTCCGAGCTCAACGACGGCCACCGACGAGGAAGGAGAGGTGGACGACCTCCTCCAAGAGGCTCCGCCCGTCGCAAAGAGGAGAAAGGTCGAGGAGAGGCCAAAGGGGGCCGCGACGACGGCGCCTCCAGCCCAACGTCTGATGAGGGCCCCGTACTCGGACATGCCACAGAGCGAGTACCTCCGCCAAAAGGCAGAGGTAGACGCAGAGGCAGATCGTCGCAAGAAGCTGTACGGACCTTACCGAGGAGGAAGAACGGACCAGCCGACCAAAGGCGGACCCTCAACATCCAGCAGTCGAGCTCCGACTGCTTCGGCACAGACGTCTCACCCTTCATCTTCTACGACTCGGCCTCCTTCACACGTGCAGCCACCTCCAAGTGCCAAGAAGAAGACGAAGAAGGACGTGCCCAGCTCGCTCGCTGGACCATCACTCCAGAAGACGACCACTCCGACCACCCCGGTCAAGGCGGAAGCGGAACCATCGCTCGACGTTTCACCAAAATCAAAGCTGGCCCACACGCCGACGCTCTCGTCTCCGCCTCGAGGGTCAAAGATCATCGGCGAGGACCCTGGACCGAGCGACACGTGGGATCTGAGCATCCTGTGCTGGAACGTGAGAGGTCTGGCGGAGATGATGCAGGATGACAGTCTCGTGGTCAGTGTCTCTGCCCGTTCGACCTAGGTTGGGCGTCCGACTGACTCCCTCGCCGGTCGCATCCTTTTCTTGCAGCCGTTCTTTGATCTGATCGACTTTCATCGGCCGGAGATCCTCGTCCTGACCGACCATCGCGTCCGGCCAGACTTGGACATGCAGACGTCGGTGCGTGTGATGAGATCGACCTTCCTCGCTCTTGCAACGTTTTTGACACTGACTCCTCTTACGTCTTTTTCATTCTTGTGGTCTCGACAGGGCGGAGAGAAGATGTTCAGGGATCGAGGGTACCGCCGGATCTGGTGGAATAACGCCCCGCACGAGTGGAAGCACGACGTGAGTGTCTCTCAAAGCCTCCGATCGTGGGCGGCTCACTGACATCCTCGTTCGGTCTTCGTGTATGCAGAGAGGCGCTCTTGGAGTGGTGGTCATGTCAAAGTGCGCGGACCTGCCCTACAAAGCCGGCATCCTTGACGGGGACGGGCTCGCAGGGCAAGGCAGGTGCGTCCATCTCTCGTCCCTGCCTGCCCGCATGGACACGAAAGGCTAACTCAAGGTCAATCTGATGATACACAAGTGGCAGGTTCTTGCAGGTAGAGTTCGACTCTGTTCGTCCTCC
>BTPH01000121.1:55316-67156 GCA_036245725.1 Mrakia hoshinonis
CCCCCTTCTTCCTTGCCTACGCCGAATGTCATCGCAGGGGCTGATCGTAATATGCGCTGTTCCCCAGTTCGTCCTCGTCGCAGCCCTGTTCCACAGCGTCCTGGACCTTCCCCTACCGATGGATCCACCGGAAGCGCACGACGCGCATCGGAAGAGAGTCGCCGCGAGGGCAAAGTTCCACCGAGCCATGGGCAAAGCAGTCGCCAGTGTGGACCGGGCAAAGTACGTACCTATCCTGGCCCATCTCGCAAGGCTCTTTGCTCGACTGATCGCTTCCCCAAGAATGGCCACAGACCTCTGATCCTGACTGGCTCCTTGGAGACGGACCTCGACCATGTCTCGCTGCGCAACACCACGTTGTCGAGGGATGGCTTGTAGGTCTCTGTCCCCCTCGTCTCATCCTCCCGCTCACTCACTCACATGCTTGTTCACTCCATGTGAGGTGCAGTCTAGCTGGGTTTGCGCTCGCCAAGATCTTCGACGCTCCGAACGAGAAGGCGCCGCACGGACCGCTCGTCGACGTCGCGACGCGCTTCTACGGTCCGGCAAAGATCGAGAAGGATGTGTACGAGGCGGAAGCGGAGCAGCCGGGGAAGACAAGGAGGGAGTGGACGCATAGCTATGAGGCCGTCAGGACGGGGAGAAGTAAGTCTCCTCGACCCATTCGCCGACGCAGACTGTGCCGGGGAGCTGACTTCGCGTTTGTCTCTGCTTGAACAGGGATCGAGCAGAGGTGCGTCCGCTCAGCCTCGAGATAAATCCTCCGCTTTCCTTGCTGACACCTCCTGTGCCTTGTGCACACAGGTTGGACGGGTTCATCATCTCGCCTCGCCTCCTGCCTCGCGTCAGATCGTACCGCGTCCTGGACGCCGAGAAGGGCATCTCGTCGGCTTGCCGACCGGTCCTGCTCGAGCTCAAGGCGCTCGACGAGGAGTGAGAGACGTGCGACGTCGGCGTGAGCACAACCAGTGGGAATGCATGGCGAAGGCAGAGGACGACAGCGACAGACGACCTTCAACGATTTTTGATGACCATTTCTCTTTCTTTCCCAGCTTGCGAAACGAGCAAGATGAGAGGAAGAAAGATCATCGTCCCTCAAAAAGCGAAAAGTCAAGTGACGCACACGACGCTAGCAACATGACCAAAGATCTAAGCGAACTGGACGAACTTCCCCCCCTCGACCTTGCCGGCCCACTTGGCGAGCGCAGCCTTGACCTTGATCGCGTCCTCCCCAGCGGCATCCACATCCTCCTTCAACGTCTTGACCTCCTCCGGCTGGATCCCCGCCACCACCGCGTCCAGCTCGTTGAGCGTCTCCTCGATCACCTTCGCCGACGGGGCGGTCCCCTTCTCCTGGAAGTAGTTGAGCTCCGTGATCTTTGTCGCGATCGTCTTCTTGTACTTCTTGAGGTTCTTCTTTGCCGCCTCCCTCGCCTTCTTGGCCGCCTCCCTCGTGACCTTGTCGTCCGCCTCCTGCTTCTTCGCCTCCTCCGCAGCCTTCTCCGCCTCCACCTTCAGCCTCTCCTCCTCCTCCTTCTTCGCCTTCAGATCCGCCGGGCTAGACCCTCCAACCTTCCCCTTGTTCTTCTTGGCGTCCCTCGCAGCCTTCTCCTCCTGCCTGAACCGCTTCATCCTCGGGTCCGCCGCCAAAACATCATCCACGAGCTCACGGAGTCGGACATTGTCCTCCCTCTTTCTCCTCGCCCGCTCGGTCTTGTTCTTCTTCTCCTGGAACCGCTTGTCGTCCCTCGAGTCCGAACCCTCGTTGACCTCCTTGTCCCACCACTCGAACGATCGCCACGAGTCCATCTTGTACCAGAAGTCGTAGAACTTCTCGACCTCTTGCTTGGTGGACTCGAGAGTTCCGAGCGAGGGCACGGGCTGCTTCTTGGAGAAGCGGCCCTCGGACTCAAAGACGGGGGCGAACGTCTTGATGAAGTTGTCGGGCTTGACGGTCGCGGGAGGGGGGAACGAGTCCTCGATCATCTCGTCGGCAGAGTCAAACTGACGGCGCTTCTCGGGGTTGGTGAGCGTCTCGTGGGCTGCAAAGGGAGGGCGAACGACGTGAGGTCAGATAGTGCATGAGAGTCTGATGCAGGGAAGGTTGCGTGCTCACCCTTCTGGATGCACTTGAAGAACGAGTCGTTGTTGGCGTCTCCGGAGTTGGCCTTCTTGTCCGGGTGGTGTCGGAGCACCTTGCGTCGGTCTGATCAAACAGAAGCGTATGTACACGAGCCTAGGTCAGCTTCCAAGGTCAAGAGCAGATAGCGACAGACGTGGATTGTGGACTGACGTGCGACTCGGATGTGGTCGTCGTTGGCCTTGTACCGGAGGTTGTGGAGACCGAGGACGGCGTAGTGGTCCTGCTTCTTCCACTCCTTGGGGTCATAGTTGAGCGTGTCCTTGTCCTCCTCCTCCTCTCCGAGACCGTCAAACTCGGGTCCGAGGACCTCCTCTCCGTTTCCCTGGGAGGCGAGGTGCGAGGCGTGCTGGGCGTAGATCTCGTCGTCCTCCTCAAACGATCGCTGCAGGTGCTTGCGGACAGTAGACCGGATGAACGAAGGTCCAGCAGGGAACACAGAGTGGGTGTTGGGCTCTGCGAGAAGGAACGAGGAAGCAGAGGCAGCGTCAGCGGCGGAAGAGCGGACGGCGAGGAAGGAAGGGAGAGGGGCGAGCTCGAGCGGGAAAAGAAGGAGCGACTCACTCGAGATGGAACCCGACGCAGCGGACGCGTCCCACGAAGAGGGGACGGCCTTGAGGGTAATGGGGAGAGCGAGAGGGGCAGACATCGTGACAGAAGAGACAATGATGGTTTGGAGCTCAACGGAAGGAGGACCGCAAAGGGTGAGCTTGACGCCAAATTTCGAGACGGTTGGACCTCACCTCCTCCTCCTTCCAGCTCGTGTACGCCAACCCTCACGTACCGTAACTCCCCACTACACCTCCCCAGTCATGCCACCTCGAGCCGCAGCCAAACGTCGACCGAGAAAGCGCAACCGTCGAGCGGCGGCGTCGGACTCGTCGTCCTCCTCGTCCTCTGACGGCGGCTCGTCCTCGTCCGACGAGGAAGCCCCCCTCGTCCCCGCCCTCCAAGCCCTCCGAGACTCCAAAGGCAAAGGACGCGAGGACGCCTCTCTCCTTCTGCCCACCGCCTCCTCTCTATCCTCCGAACCTGCCGCCCCGTTGACCGGATACGCCGCCGTCGCCGCCGCCGCCAAAGCCCGGCTCGAGGAGGAGTCCGACTCGGACTCATCCAGCTCTTCATCTTCCTCCGGCTCATCAACACACCACAACAACGGACCCTCCCAACCAGTCCAAGTCAACTCTTCTTTCCTCCCTGCGCGCCCCATCAGGCCGGCTCGGGCAAGCACGAGTCCCAGCCCCCCGCCGAGTGCGATCCCAGCGTTCATGCCGTTCGCGAGTAGTGCGGGGGGGAAGAGACCGGGGTTCTTGCCGCCTGTGGTACCGGAACGAGCTGGGGGAATGGAGGTGGATGGCGTGCAAGGGGAGGATGGGGAGGCAGAGAAGAAGAAGCGGTTCAGAGAGTTTTGGATGGGCAAGTTGGTGCAAGGGTTTGGAGGGGATCTGGATGTTGTCAGACAGGTGAGTCTTGACCGGCTTCGACATGAGTATGAGGCCGCGCTGGTAGTGCTCTGGTGCGGAGGACTGATACGGAGATTGTTTTTGTTGCAATCGCAGGAGCCGACTCTCACCACACCGCGTCTGTCTCTTCTGATTGACTCGCTGACGTCGGGCATCGACGTCTTCTCGACTGGATCGTCAGGGAAGCCGGGAGACATCGACGAGAGGGACGTCGTGCTTGGCAAGATCTAGGTCGGCCTTCGAACGTTGGAGGATCTCGTCCGGTCGGGGAGAGGAGGCGAGGGCGAGAGAGGGGGTTCGCTTTGGTCGTGTCGAGCAAGAGGGCTGAGCAGTACCATCATGTACCATCACTACACTTATGCATATCATCTTGCCATACTTGACGACACTGAAACTGGAACGTGATGGACCGGCTCGTCAGGGTGCTCTGATCATCCTGCCGTACGTTCGTTAGGAGAGTGCACGACGAGACTGTCCGTCTATCACGAGGAACGGGGGCAATGGAGTCCAAGACTAGTCATACATCGAGCGGTCGTCGCGATGGACACAAGAAGACAGACGTCGGTAGAAGAGACGATCGTTGAGGACGCTAGATCACAATCGAGGAAACGGAACGAAACCACCTCAGACACACCCACACGACTAGGCCCGCCTCCGAGCAGTTCCCTCAATCCCTCTTCTGCTGCACCTTATCATACCCACCCCTCGGCGTCCCACCCCCACCCCCACCCCACCCACCGAACCACCCTCCTCCACCTCCAGCAGCTCCCACACCCGCCACTCCCCCTTGCCCCTGCCCCTCCTCCACCTCCTCCCTCCCGATCGTCTCATACGCACTCTGTCCCAACCCACCTCTCTCCTGACCACTACCGCCATCCCACGGACTCGACCCGGCCGACCCTTCGTCCTCGTCGGACCCTCCGAACCCTCGTGGCGGGGATGCAAGCGCTGCGAGTTCTGCCTCCAGCTGAGCTCGTCGGGAACGGATCTCGGTGGACGACAAGGGTCGGCTGCCAGTCGAAGGGTTGAGGTTCGACCCCGATGCGGTAGCGCTAGGTTGGTGGGCCTCGAACGTAGACGTACTTCCGGGTGTGGAGACCGCTCGTCTCCCCGCGCTCGCCGAAGCAGACGCAGCGGACAAGTGTGCTTGGCCTGCGGCCAGGGCGATAGGTCCATAGGTCGAGACGAGCGAGGCCGCGTAGTTGAAGGCGTTCGAGTGGCTATTCGATGGCTGGCCTTGTTGGGGGTAGGCTGGGAAAGACGGCCCGGAATGGGAGGTCGGAATGGAGGGAGCGGAGTTGGATGGGTGCAGGGAGGGCGGGATGGGGTGAGCGGGAGAGTAGGTCGGTGGACTGGGTTGAGGGGAGTAGGAGGGTTGGAACAAGGGGTCTGGGGCGTAAGAGTTGGAGGAGGAGGTCGGGGCGGCGGGGATGAGAGAGGAGAGCTGCGAGGGTAGGAGGCAGGTCAGATACAAGCAAATCTGGGGCGGAGGAGATGCAGATGGGGTCTCACGTTGAGTCTGTCCCTTGCCTGGTTCCATACGTAGGTGACTGCGCTCTGGATCCATCCCGACATGTAGAAGCGGACGTCGCCGAGGAGGGCGTCCACGTCTCGCTCGTGCGAGGTGAACAGAGGGGATAGGTAGTTGCGGTAGATAAACGTAGAGCCCTATGGTCACAAAGATCATCAGAGCATGTCAGCCAGTCAGCTTCAGAACACAATCAAGTGCTCGTGCCCAGCTCTGGTGGTCAGAAGGGCCGACCACGGGAGGATCCCGCACTGGCAGCTCGTCTCCCTCTCCTCCCTTCCTTCCCACAATCCATCCCCCGTCTCGTAGACTCACCTCCGTCTGCGGGGCGACCATCCAAAGCATGACTCCCAACTTGATCTCGGAGTAGAACGGCACCCATCCCACGATCCACCCGACGGCTCCTTCCGCACCCGTCAGCGCACCGACGACCGTCCAGTACACGAGCCAGCGCTCCGTCTGCACGTGGTCAGAGGTAGAGATCGACTTGTAGGACGCGTAGGATGGGTAGCCGAAGGCGGCGAGATTGCTGAGCGAATGAAGCGGCGAGAAAGGTGAGCGGAGCGACGAAGGAGCGGGCGAGGCAAGGAGGGGAGACGCACATGAGGGAGCGGGAGAACAGACCGAGGAGACCCATCGTACGCTCACAAAAATGGATGTGTCGAGGTCTGCTGGAGAGATGGGCGCTTTCTGGTGTGATCCAGTGATATAGCGGTTGACGTGGAAGTCCAGGTGGAGGGTGAGAGGACAGAGAGGAGGAGCGTGTGAGCTCGGCTGACCCCGCAGCCCGTCGTTGCCGAGACGCAGTCGATATTCGATCCTGACGACTGGGGTGCCCCTTCGCCTTTCAGACGGACTCAGCGGTACGAAAGTTGGGCCGCTTACCGAAGAAAAGTGAACGTAAAGAGCATCTATCGTACGGCGTAGCTACGTGGACAGAGAACCCAAGGACCGCCTCATGCGTCGAGATCGATCAGCCGCAACGCCTCGGGCAGCTTTTTGTTGATCTCAAAGTGACCTGCGAGCAACAAAGTCGAGAGGAAGTGTCAGCTCAGTCCTGAGCCCATGCCTTGATGCCACTCTAGGACTCACCGTCAATTATGCCACTGAGATCCACGTCCTCTACACCTTCTTGCGCCACCGGTCCCAACCCAGCGACCCGCCCTCCATCGACCCTTGCCTCCGTCATCCCGCCAACGACCTCATGCAGCCTGACCACACTCGCCAGCACAAAGTCCTTCCTCGAGAACCCATTCACCACCCTCCTGCCGACCACCCCCCTCGCCTTGCCCCACTGCTCCCCACTCGGACTCGACGGCATCCCAATCAAGATCGCACTGTCGATCAGGCCCTCGACGGCCTTGTCCTCCGACTTAGCGAGTTCCAAAAGAGCGTGGAAGATGGTGAGGGCGCCGAGGGAGGTCCCGATGAGGACGACGGGGCGGGATCCTTGGACGCGCGAGAGGAGTACCTGGGCGAGGATGGGTCCGGCCTTGCGGGCTTTGTCGACGGCTTGCATCCACGTGTTGTCGAGAGCGGTGCCGGCCCAGCCGTAGACGGTGAGAGGGAGAGCGACGGCGGCAAAGTCTGTCCAGAAAGGACACGGTCAGTCCGGTGTCGGGTCATGACGCATCCAGGAAGAAGGATGATCGAGACGAACAGGCATTGACGAAGGTCCTCTTGATGATCTCCTTTCCGGCCTTACCGATCAGCTGGGAGAGGTACGAAGGACAGGCATGTCGTCAGTCGCCGTCCGACCACAACGTACCACATCGCGTTCGCCCTGACTAACCTTGCTTGTGATCCAGTCGTGGACGTTCTTCCCCGTCTGAAGCATCTTCTCTGTCTCCACCTTGGCCACAAACAGGTCCCTCCCTCTGAGCATCAACGCGCCCTCGTCCCCATGGAGATCCTGAACGTGCTTCTCCTTGATCTCGTCGACCTCAAACTCCTCGGCCTCGCTCACCTCCTTCTGCTCCTCCTCCTCGGTCTTGACGACCTCGGGCTCAATCCCTGCGGGTCCAGCGCGGAGACTCTTGGAGACGACCTCCCATGCCTTGACGCCCTCCTCTGGGCTGTCGAGCAAAAGTCCAGGCAGGGCGACGATGACCGTGAGCGATGGTGGGCGAGGCGGAAGGGCGACGACGTTCTCCTCCTCCTTGGGTACCGGCTTCTCGTGGCTCTCGTCGAGTGACAGTCCCTCAAAGACGACCTCGTCGGCCGGCGGTGGCGATTCGACGCCCTTCTTCTTCCTGACCGCGTACGGGACAGCCACCTCGACCTCCTTCTCCTTCTGCTTCCCGATCTCGACAAACTCAAACTCGCCCACGCCAGCCCATCGGCGACTAACTCGTCGGCCAGCAAGTCCTCCGCCGGTGAGACCGAAGAAGGTGCCGAGCAGGATGGGCGCTGTCGCAGGAGTGAGGATGGCGAGCGAGGCTGGGAGGAGGGCGAGAATGGCTGGTGCGGCGAGTCCGCCAGTGAGTCCGATGGCGACACTACCGATCTAAACGGACGGTCAAGCGATGAACGAGAGACGACAGAGTCAGACTTGACGAGGTATGATAGAAGAACCCGACTCACCACGACCCCTGCGCCGGTTGCTGCCCATCTGCCCCACTTGCCACCCCATCCGTCCTCCTTCTCCTTCCTCACCCTCTCGACCTCGTCGTTTTCTTTTTCTCGCCCTCCCTTGGTTGCGTCTCCTCCTTCGGCCGACTTCTTGAGCAAATCAAACAGCTCGGCGGCGACCTTCTCCTCCTCGCGCACAACCACCTTTGTTGGGTCGGTCCCGAGAAGCCTGAGCGTGCGGAACACGTTGGCGCGCGATGTTGAGGTGTAGGCAATCTCCTCGGACGATGACGAGGACGTAGGCCCGCCTGCTGAGTCCGAGTCGGCGGCGGGAGGGAAGATGGAGGAGAGCAGGAGGGAGTGCGCGATCAACTCGTAGTCGACCTTCTCCAGCTCGGGCAACATCGGGACAAAGTCGGATCCAGTCGGAGACTCGGGCAGAAGCGAGGAGTCGAGGTGCAGCTGCAATAAGCGACAGGGGAAGACGACGAGTGAGCTCGGAGCAGGGAAATCGAGAGCTCAACGTCCGACTCACATGTCCACAGACGGCCTCGAGCCACGCCTCGCGCTCGACCAAGCTGGCAGACGTCTCCTGTACGATGCCATGATCCTCGTTGGGTGAGAGGATGGCTACTTTTGCTGCGATCCCTACGACGAGGGCGAGGTGTCTGTCGAGCGGTGGGGGGCCGTCCCCGGGCTTGCCTGTCCCTCCTTCCGCCGGCGAGTCGAGATCATCCTGCGTTCTGCTCGCCTGGGGTTTGGCGAGCGGGTTCTTGTTGATTGTGTTCTTGATGGAGGACAACATCTACTACTGTTTATCGATGGCGGCACGAACAGGGCGGGGTGAGAGTTCGGTCCCACTCTGCTGCTGATCGCTCTGACGTCGCCTCGGGTAGCGCGAGACCTGTCCGAGCCAAACAAGAGACGAGAGGGAGAAAGAGGGTGCCTGTGCCTGCACGTCGGCATGCTGGTCCTCTCCCGACTTTTGAGCTCGCAACCACCATCCCTTCTACATAAACACAATCACTACACCCTTTTCCCCACTCCTCTCGTAATCACCTTTTCGCTCTTGACCATGTTCCCTTCCTCGCTCGTCTCTCTCCTGTCCCTCGCCCTTCTCCCTCTGTCATCGCTCGCGTCGCCCATCCTCGACCCGCGAGCGGGTGCGCCCATCTCCCAGCAGACTTTGACCGTCTCCGTGAGTACACGCTTCCAACTCTCTCTCTTGTGCTCAGGATGTGGCAGTGTCGCCTTCTGTCTGCTTGAGCTGCTTTGCAGGCTCGAGCTGGCACTGGGAGGATCGCGTGAGCTCGTTTGAGACTGGGAGGCTGACTCTGCTTCCCGTCCCCTTTGTTTCTGCTCGCCTCCCTTCCCTCGCCCGATCCTCGCCCATGCTGCTTGTGCCGACCTACCATCCTCAGAACCTGACCCAATGTGGTATCGCCAACATCTCGTGGACCGGGCCCGGGACTGAGCCTGTACGTCTCTCTGCTCCTCCAGTCTTCAGCCACCTTCCGCTTTCGTCCGCCAACGCGCGCGAGCTCACTCGGTGTCCCTCTTCGTTTTCTCCGTACAGTACGAGCTCATGGTCGGACAGGGAGGCTTCTACGTCGGTGTCGAGGAGGTTGCCAGGTACACGAACCTGACCACCAACGGAACCAACGAGGTCTTCTGGATCGTCGACCAGGAGTTCGCGTCCTCCTTGTGCGTACAATCTTCCGCCTGCCCCGCATAGTCTTCGTCGCACGACTGGTCTCTACGGTCAGGGCTCCTTGAAAGGATTCCCGTCTTCCAGGGTCATATCTGAGCCGAAACTTTGTCTTCGCCGTCGATACCCCGCGTCGACTTCTCCATCAACGCCCCAATTCTCCCTCGCTCGCTTAGCGCCGTTCCTAACCTTGCCCTCCTCCCGTCCTGCCCTTTCTTCCAGGATCTTCGAGATCATCGACGCCGATAAGCAGGTTACCTACATCCAGGGCCAGGTCGTCGGCCCTCCTACGAACGACACCTCGCCCCCGAACGTCGAGGTCAACGGAACCCTCTCCTGCCCGATGGGGTCCGGACTCGTCAACAGCACCATCTTTGAGCTGTTCCAGAACGGAACCGTCTTCGAGGGAGGATGGAACGGAACCAAGGCTCCTATCCCTGCCACGTACTAGATGAGCCTTTCCCGTACTGCAACGGTTAGAAGGCAGTTTGTGTGAACGGCGGGGAGGGAGAGCGTAGCGTGTCAGACCTGCTAGGCTTTTTGTGTTCTGTCGTTCTCGGTTTCTCACGTTTCTAGATCTCGTTCCTCTCAACATCTCTTCTCTTACCATCTCGTCTACACCTTCGCTCTGCACGACCTTCTTTACCACCGCCCTCTCGCTCACCCACACGGACACTTGCCCCTACTGTAGCCTATTCTTCTGATCTTATCCTTCTCCTGCTTCCTCTCACCTTACCTCTTGGCCTCTTTGGGAACCACCACCGTATCCCTGTACTCTCTCCTGACAGCAAGATGCACGCAGACGTATCCGCGTTGCCTGCGGACGACGCGCAGTCCGGCCAGAGGCGACGGTCCGCGTTCCCTGTCTTGAGTTTTGCCCTCCTCCACCACCGTCCCTTCTCACTCAGTCGTCCTCCGCTTCCCGGCCGCCTCTATTGTCTCGGTCGCATGCCTCCAAGCAAAACGTCGTCCTCGAGCTCGTCCGCTGAGGCCCGAGAGCGCGAATGGGCCGACCTGGTCGAGAAGTGAGCTTCGAACCCAGTCTAGAGAGACCTCCTCCGCTAGCTCATGGCAGAGCTGACTCGAGCTCTCTTGCTGCCCTTCATGTGTCAGGGTCTTCTACTCTGATCGGTATGCGTCTGATGAGTACGAGTATCGGTACGTCTCCTTCCTGATCGAATGAGGACGAGCGGGTGGGGCCGACGGACGGAGGGTGCGAGCGAGCTCACCACCCCAACGCTCCTCCCTACGCTCGTGCCGGCCGGCTTTCCCTTACACGTCGCTCTGTGTCCTACTCCGTCGACTCAAGCGGACATCTGCCGCACCTTGCTGACACACCCTTGCGCTCTTGTACTCATCCATGGTCCATGTCCTGCTGCGTCAGGCATGTGATCCTCCCGAAACCGATGCTCCGTCTCCTGCCAGACGACATGTTCGAGGACGGCAGAGCGAGGTCGGTGCTCAGAATCCTGAGTGAGGAGGAATGGAGGTACGTACCAGTCTCTTGAATCCCTCACGATGGCCAGCTCGTCAAATCGTGCTGGCCAGGAGATGTCTCAATGGACCGGACACGTCCGAAGCAGACGCTGACTGTACCGGTACTTTGTCTTCCGGCCTGCTCAAGAGGTATCGGGATCATGCAAAGTACGTACCGATCTATGGAGGACGACCTACCGCCCGGCCCGAGTAACTGATCGTGTGTGTTCACATGCGCCGTTCGACAGGTCTGGGTGTAAGTCTAGCCTCGCCTCCGTCACTGCCCATATCTACATGAGGCCTACTCACACTCGATGACCTCTTGAGGTTCTTCAGTGGGAGCACTAGTAAGGCAACTCCTTTAGCTCTGGGCTGCCGGTGCCCCCACGCATGGCTTACGCTTTCTTTTCACGTGCTCGTCACAGCGAGGTCCATCGTCCAGAACCCTGTAAGTCCGAGATTTGCTGCACTTGCCTCTAAACGTGCTCATCGGCGCACCGTTGTTATTCAAGGGGTCCTGCTCTTCCGGCGAGAGGTCGACTACGCTGTATGGACCATCTTTTTCGCTTTTTGTTTTCGAGCCGCCACGTCGGACTGGACTGACCTTTTGTTCATCTGCCTTTCTCGCAGCAAAAGCACGCCTCTCACGCCAGTCACTGAACCGGCACGATCACATTCGTCCGCTTCCCTTCTCTACAGCACCCATCTCTCTGTCCTCACTTCACTTTGTAGAGTCTTCCCCTTTCCACTCGCCCCTCATCTTTTCCTCGTCCTTGCTTGTCTGTTTGTCTCTAGTCTCCATCTGTCACGTTTATCTTCCTCTCTCTTTTTCTCTCTCTTTCTCTCTCTGTTTCCCATCTCCGGCACCCTTTCGATCTCTTTCCTGCCATCTCGTCTCTCGCATCTCAGCCTCAATCTCGTCCTCATCTATCTCCATGCTCTCTCTCTGACTTC
>BTPH01000123.1:0-21640 GCA_036245725.1 Mrakia hoshinonis
GAAAAAAGGAGGGGGGGGGGGGAAGAGAAAAGAGATGAGGGCACGGACAGTGTGCAACTCTAGAATCGAGACGACCCCAGACGGCCCGGCAGACCTCGGGCGCGAGGACGTACTCCCGCCCGGTACTCGCATCCGTCATGACGTGTAACTTGACGCTCGGCCAGATGGATGTATGCCCTGATGGTGGCGCGAGGGAGTGGAGATAGTCCAAATGCACCCGGACTGGATCGACGAGAACCGAGTCACCAGCGAGTCAGCCTCCTCTCGCTCACATGCATTATGTACCGTCAACCGATGAGGGTTTAGAATGCACACCTTTGCACACCGGTCCTGGAAGCCAGGCGTCCATGTGGGCTTTGTGGTTGCAGATGGAGGTCTGGGCGCACATGGAGGTGGACGCGATCGGTTTGGGCGTGCGGAGGCGGCCGCGGGTTCCGGAGGGGAGTTGACGCATTTCGGGGAGGTGTCGGGTGGGAGGGAGGGAGATGGGTGCTGGGAGAGAGAGAGGGGGCGGGGTGGCGAGTGCAGCGGGGGTGGCTGGGGAGGTGGGGGATTTGGCGGAAAGGGAGGGGTGGGATTTGAGGATCTGAAAGAGCGTAAAAATAGAGTATGTCAGTTAGAGTACCTGAGAGGAGTGTGGCAGGTAGATGGGACGGACCTTGCGTACTCGCTTCTCTCCGACGCTCCATCCGCGGATGAACCGGACGTTCTCGACAACCTTCATAATCGCCAGCTCGGGGTTCTCGGATCGGGCGGACGAGATGGCAGTGATGAGTTCCTCCTCGGAGGGGATGGAGCCTCCTGCTTCGTTGCGAGAGCGGTCGAACGAGGCGGAGGACGAGGAGTGCGGGACAGGGATCGGGATCGGGGGGGTGGCGAACATGCTGACTTGGCTATGTAGGGTGATGGACTTGGTGGATGAGTGGTTGCTGGTTGATGGGTGCTCAAGTGGAGCGAGGGGTGGTTGGAGGGTACACGAGAGACGGCGATGATGTGCGAAGGTCGGATGAGAACCCGGCCAGTCGAGCAGTCGAGCAGTCCGGGTGGAGGGCCGAACTCATCTAGGCTCAGACGAGCGCCATGAGCTCACGACTGGGCGGGTCGCCAAGCGGGACTTTCGGATATTGCCGGTGTCTGATAAGGCAAACGCTGGCGGTCGTCAGCCAGTGGAATGAGGACGACTCGGGACGAAGCGAGACTGACCGTGCTGCGCGACCGCTCGCCGCTTATGGCAACCAACTCCTCTTCTTTTTTGCCCCAGTCTTGCATCACCGCAGGAAATTGAAGATGAGATGAGGTACATACATAAGATCGTAACGTCTCAGACCAGCTCAGCAGGTCCAGTCCCATCCACCCTCACCCTCTTCGCCCGGACCTCCTCGCACACGCGCGTCGGGACCACACACGCCCATGTCGAGTCCCCACCACGTCTTGGCGAGGAGACCGACTGCGTTTCGCGCCGAGAGCGTTTGTGTCTCCATCGTCGAGATCCACGGCTCGAGCGCCGCAAGGTAGTAGAACGAAGTCGTGTTGCCGAGGGGCATGATCGGTGGATAAGTTGTGGTAGGAGGGAGTCTGCAAGAAAGAACGACGCGTCAGGGTCAATCTAGAGTCAAAACATGTAGCACTGGTCGCGGCTGACTCACTTTGGGTACGAGTCCCACTCCTTCCTCTCCACCCAGCCAACCTGTCCCTTCCCGAACAGGCTCTCTAGCCACTCGTCCGACCGTCGCTCGAAAGAAAAGATCTTGACGACCCATTCTTCGGAACCCTCAAAGAGCTTGCCGTGGTAGGTAATCGATTGGAACTCGGGCAGACGAGAGCCCGTATGGCGGTGGGTGCCGGCCGAAGTGAGGATGGTACGAGGGATGACGGCCGAGTCCGGGGCGTTGAAGAAAGAGGGTAGAGGGCATGGGGCGGTGGTGGTGACGAGGGTGACATGCAGATGGATGTAGGGTTGAGGGCTATGGGATATGAAGGGGAAAGAAGAAGTCAGACCGGTAAAAAGAAAAGAAGGAAAATGCCGCAAGCATCGCTGACGTACGGGATCTCGCCCATCAAGCCAAACAGTCCCTCGAGACCCTCATCCTCCGACACTTTGCTCTGATGCCACGGGTTGGCGAAAAAGAGCGCATCGAACTTTGGCTCAGAGTGGCCTCCGTGATCGGACGCGTTCGTGTGGATCTGCCAGGTAGTCGATCCTGTGTAAATGTCGAGGATCGGCGAGATCGAGAGAACCTGAGCAGAGAACGACAAAGAGTATCTAGTAAAGAAAAAAGGCTCCGGGCGTGACAGGCGATCGATCTTCAATCAGTGACTTACCTCGGTGTCGAGCAGAACTTTGGCCTTGCTGGCCTTGAGGAACGACCGGAAGATCTGCCAGTTTCCACCGACGACACTTGATGCTCCAGTGGCTGCCAGAGAGACCATGCCGATGAGCGCATGGACAGAGGTTGTGTCTTGGGCGTACTGCAGTCACGACGAAAGGAATCAGATGTTCAGTCCCAGGAGCGCCAACCCGAGCGCCTTGAAAGATTCAAAAGACCTACGTTGACCCTGGTGGCTGCCTCGACCATCTCCTCTGTCCATCTCTCGCTCGCCTTGACCTCCTCGGTGAACCAGTCCATCGTCGTGTCCGCGGCAAGCTTCTCAAACCCGACGCTCTTGCTGAGCGACTCGATATCCTCGAAAGCTCCGTAACCTGCGACCCAATCAGGGTCGTACAGGTTCCCAAACTTCTTGAGCAAGTCTGCGACGGCGGTCTGCGTCCGAGTCGGGGACGCGTACCCGTACCGCCAGAGCAGCTTGGCCTTGTCCCACCAGCCGAGCGCGGACGACGAGGTGAACAAGAACGAGGATCCGTCCCAGATGGTGAGTCCATCGTCTCCGTCTTTGGAAGGCGGAGGTGCCCAGGGAACAAGGGAGAGGTTGAAGCGGTCGACGGCGCGCATCATGTTCAAGTTGGCATCCACCTGGGGAACGCAGTGTCGGCGGTCGTGTCAGCTGGGACATCCGAGCGAGATGCGGGGTGCATACTCACGAACACGCTTCCTCCTATCTCCACCGGTGTGAGAGTGAGATCACCGTACGGTTGTACGGTCGTGCTTCCTGCAGAGGAGAGGGTGCAACGAGGACATCTCCGATCAGCCCGAGCTCACGCGCACACCTTCGCTGCCTTCCTGCAAGTATTCTTAGCCAGGGTATTGGTACTCACGTCCTCCGATGTAGTCATTCTTCTCATATACGACAGTTTCGATCTCTGCACCTGCCTCTTTTGCTGCCCGGTTGAGGAAGAAGGCTGCCGCCGAGCCGGATGCGCCCGCGCCGATGATCGCTACCCGACGGACGCCCTCGTGAGCTGTAGGTCTTGGACGCGCAGGCTCGAGGATGGTGGGAGCGTTGTCCTTCGATTGAGAGAGGGACGAGTGGGTGGGGATGGATGAGGACGACCACCAGGTCGAGGCGAGGAGGAGGGTTGTGAAGCACAGGACGAGCACCCCCCCCAGCTGCAGCGGTCGGAGAGGGAGCATCGCGTTGCGGTCGAACCGAGCTAGGACAGTCCGAGGACAGGGATCGGAAGTGGATTAGGCGATGACGGAGCGGGGGCGTTTCTTGGGCTGGCGATGTGGGAGATGGCGTTGGGAGGAGAACAAGGGATGCGGGGTGAGCTCGAATCCGAAGCGGTGAGCTCATGGCCGAGCTCACTCGAGTCCTCACAGACCTGGATTTCTTCAGAAAAAGAGCTCAATTTTGTGACAACTGGCCTAGCCCGTAAAGATGCCTCAGTATCAAAGCTTTTCATGCTGCGGCTGTAAACGCTCGATTCATCATTCGGAGCTCTCCGAGCTCAGCTTTGGAGAAGGCCGCGAATTTCGTGCAGCTCACCGGCGGTCGTTTGTGAGCTCAACACCCACCCTACCCCTCGTCTACGCAACCATGGTTCAAGTCGGTACCTCTCGTCGCAGTCAGCGTGACTACTCGGACAGGCAGGAGCCCCTCGGGCGTCCTCGTATCGCTCCCAAGGGAGAGAAGGTCGTCAAGAAGCGACTCGGTCAGTGCCCTCCTCCTCGTCAGCTTCACTCAGCTCGCACGACCTCGACCTCGCCAACCTGCCGCGGCCGGCGGCATGCAGCTCGCCGTAGTCCCTGTCCTTATGCTGACATCTAACGATCTTCGCTTTCGTTCTTGCAGCCAAGCAGGAGCGAATCCTGAACGGCAACCAGCCCTCGCCCGACCATGTCGAGGCTCCCCCTGCCCCTCCCCAGTCGACCCACCAGCAGATGACCCTCCTCGCTCTCCTCTCGACCATCTCCCAGGATACCCTCGCCTCCACTCGCCTCACCGTCACCCTCCAGCAAATCAAGGCGGCCTTGTTTGCCCGGGACTACGCCTCGGCGTTCGCAAAGCCAGACTACCTCCGCGCGTACGTCGCCCGATGGGTGCCCAGTCGTGCGCTCGCCTACCGAGAGATGTTTGGTGGCGGAGTCGAGAGCGTGTCAGAGCTGTTTGTGCCCAGGGAGGGAGAGGTCAGGAGGCGGACGAGGAAGGTCAAGGTCGAGAAGGTCGTCGTCGAAGAGGACGAGAACGCAGAGGCAGCAGAGGAGGATGACGACGAGGACGCAGAGGATAAGCCTGAGGAGGAGGTCGAGTCCGAGTCTGAGGAGGAGGAGGAGGAGGAGGACAAGGCGACCCGAGACCTCAACGTCATCTGCATCGGAGGAGGAGCAGGGTCAGAGGTCCTCGCCCTCTGCGCCGTCGTCAGAGAGCAGGGAACACCCGCCCGCGTAAACGTCCAGGCCGTCGACATGGCCGACTGGGGGATGGTCCTCGAGGAGATGACCGACGTCGTCGAGGACAAGTGGAGGCTCTCAAAGGACAGGATCAACGTAAAGTTCATCAAGCAGGACGTCATCGCCGGGTTCACGCCCAAGGAGATCGCCGCCGCAGAGGAGAAGGCTCTCGACAGCAAAGGAAAGAAGGTCGAGCGTGAAGAGAAGCCCGACTACGCCAGCGCAAACCTCATCACCCTCCTCTTCACCACCGCCGAGCTACTCACCGCCTCAAGAGCGTCGACGCTCTCGTTTCTCTCGCTCCTCACCCGGGAGACCAAGCCGGGAGCTCTCCTCATGATCGTCGAGTCGGCCGGATCGTTCTCTGCGCTCGCGGTCGGAAAGGAGAAGACGTTCCCTCTCGAGTTCCTGCTCGACTTTGTGCTCGCCGGAGGAAAGGCTGGTGACGGAGGAGGATGGGAGATTGTCCAGAAGGAGGAGAGCAGGTGGTACAGGCTGCCTGACGCAGCAGCAAAGGCGTACCCGCTGCGACTCGAGAACATGAGGTCAGTACTTGCCCCTTCAGATGCATCGTTCTGCATCGGACAGGAAAGACGCTCTCGCCACAGCAGCTGACCCAGCATCTTGTCTTTCTGTTCCAGACACATGCTCCGAGTGTACCGACGACGTGGTTAGATAGTTCAGCTCAATCTTATGTTCTAGTACGCACCCGTCAATCGTCTTTGAACTGCAGTTCAGTCAAGAAAATCAGTCGCGTCAAGCGCCCGGCGTAGTCAGTCTTCCCAGTGTGTTTTGGCCACGGACCGATCTCGCAGATCTCTTCGTACATAGATCGAGAGCCACACGTCGCATCAGCAGGATTGAAACCGTCCTGATGAACAAGGGAGCGACGAGACAGCCGGGGAACAGACGAGCGCGGCACTGTTCACATCAGACATCACCTTCCCCGCACCCAAAAGAGGACATCGCCCCCTTCGAAGGATCCGCTCAGATCTCTCGTGCGCCAGTGCTATGTTCTGCAAGAAGTTGGTAGGCTCGGAAACAATTGGCATCTACTAGATGATCCGCCTTCGGCCCGCGAAGTCAACAGCAAGGTTCGTGAGCCGCCCGTGATCGCACCTCTCGTCGCGTCGAAGCGGGGGGGGCCGCGCAGCTCCCTTGCCTCTTGTGTACCTCTGCCCTCACTCTAGGGCTCTCCCTTCCCTCCCACCCGCGTTCTCCCCCTTCGACATAGGTCTCTCCCTTTCCGTCTTCGTTCTCGATACCCCCCTTCCTATCACGGCAACCCGTCTCGCCGACAGCCTCCCCGTTCGTGTGCACGGTCCTCGTGGTGTGACCCGACCCCTCTCGGCGCTGTTGCCTTCCCAGACAGCCACCAAGAGAAGCTCACCCCACCAGGCAGACGTTCGTTCGAGTGAGTCCAGATGTTCTTCGTTCTGTCTGTTGAGCTCCTTGGTCCAGAGGCGAGCTGCGATGGGAAGAGGAGAGTGTTACATGGGAGGATGAAAGGGCACGAGAGGGGATGAGGACGGGAGGACCCACAGGATGGACGACCACCGTCCCCTCTCCTTCTCGTCCCACGCGGACAGGACAGAAGACGAGCAGACACCGGCTTCGGGTGCATACCCGCTGACTGAGACTGCGTGCAAACGCTTGGTCTTGACGAGAGAGCGACCGGGTCCTGGCAGGCGGCCGACGTGACCTCCCGCCGAGTGACCTCTGACGCCCTTCCTCCTTTGGGTTCCACTGGGCCATCTTCTCCTTTCAGGAATCCTTCGAGCTCGCATACTCGCATACTAGGAAGGAAGGGGTCTCTGTGATACCCAGGCAATCGAACGCCTCGGTGAGTCTGATCTGCTGTTGTGATCGCAAGGGAAGGGGAAGCCGACGGCCAAGGTGACCGCCCGCTCCGGCGAACACCTCGTCAGCCAGACCCAACGCAGGCTCAGACGACCAGCAGAGCGCAGACACCAGTCAGCGGGCTGTGTCACGAGCTGGCCAAGTCTTTGGTCTCTCGAAGCGCGTCCCTGGTGCACATCTTGGCTCTCCAGACCGAGTGCGAGCTCGCAAGGAGGGGGAACGACGTCGCTGACCTTCACCCCTGTTGTACTCTCGACCTCGTTCAGACCCTCCCTCTCACCACCCGACAACATAGCACCGACCTCGCCTATCCTTCCAGTCTCTCCTTCTCTTCCTCTCTAGCATGTCTCGTATCGCCGTGGACGGGTCGTCGTCTGCCGAGTACGCGGATCCGGCAGGACGGTACCCTTCTCCGCCCATGTCGCCCCCTACCCAGCCTTCCCTCTCCGCCTCGCTAGCACCCCCGCCGCCATCACAACGACAACGGCCAGCGTCAAATTCACCGTCGTCTCAACACTCTGCCTCGACCTCGCACGCGCAGCAACAGGCGTACCTGAACCAGCAGCAGCAGCAGTACCAACACGAGCAGCAGGCGTCATCCAGCTCGCAGTCCCGCAAGCGAGCGTCCCACAACCCACAGCAACCACCGCAGATGCACGGCCACATCCCCTCGTACTCTTCGGGAGCACACAAGCCAGGAGACGCAGCGTCGATGCATCCTGCCGTCGCAGCGTACCAACGTGACCACCCGCGACGGACGTTGCTCCGGTTTGGGCCGTACGTGCTTCTGCAGACGCTCGGGGAGGGAGAGTTTGGAAAGGTCAAGCTCGGAGTGCACACCGAGTACGGAGAGGAGGTTGCCGTCAAGCTGATCAAGAGGGGCAACCTCGACACGGAGCTCCGGATGAGCAAGGTGACGAGGGAGATCAACGTGCTCAAGGTCAGTCGCGCCCGCACAGATCAAACAACGCTGAACGGAGAGCTGACTTTATCTCGCTTCACTTCAACAGAACGTCAAGCACCCGAACATTGTCCGACTGTTTGACGTGATCGAGACGGACAAGTACATCGGCATCATCCTCGAGTTCGCGAACGGTGAGTCAGCGCCGGAACGGTCCCGCTTCTTCTCGTGCCTTGCTGATCCTTGACTCTTTCATCTCCTCCACGCGTAGGGGGCGAGCTCTTCGATCACATTCTCGCACACCGGTTCCTCAAGGAGGACGCAGCTTCGAAGCTGTTTGCGCAGCTCATCTCCGGAGTTCATTACCTGCACTCGAAGAACATCGTCCATCGAGATCTCAAGCTCGAGAACCTGCTCCTCGACAAGGGCAGGAACGTCATCATCACCGACTTTGGATTCGCCAACCAGTTTGAGACCCCGCAGGACGACCTCATGACAACCTCGTGCGGCTCGCCTTGTTACGCCGCTCCGGAGCTGGTCATTACGGACGGCACGTACGTCGGCACGGCCGTCGACATCTGGTCGTGCGGAGTCATCCTCTACGCGATGCTCTCCGGCTACCTGCCGTTTGACGACGACCCCGCGAACCCGGACGGGGACAACATCAACCTGCTGTACAAGTACATCATCAACACGACCCTCCAGTTCCCCTCGCACATCTCGGACTCGGCCAAGGACCTGCTTCTGAGGATGCTCGTCCCTGAGCCGGCCCACCGAGCGAGCCTGCAGGAGGTCATGGCTCATCCGTGGCTCGAGGCGCATGCCAACCTATTCAACAGATCGGTCGCCGCGCTCGAGGACATCTCCAACAACGACCACCGCGAGAAGAGGGTCCAGGCGAGGCGGGAGATGCAGGATCGGCTCCGACAGGCTCGAGAGCGAGAGGCGGCAGAGCAGGGAGGAGCGAAGTCGCGCACGAGGCCGAATGTGCGCCCTGGGACGTCGGCAGGAGAGACCTCGAGGAACTGGGTCAGGCCTACGAGCGCGATGGTCTCGACGTTGACGATGCCGGACGTCCATCTTTCCCCAGAGGGACACTCGCCTGGTGTGGCGTCGTCTGCGCCGGACTCGCGAGCCTCCACGCTCGACGCTGTCGATCCGTTTGCCGCTGGAGGAGATCGCTCGTCCTGGATCGCTACTTCGACGGATCGAGACACCGACTTCTTTGCCGAGGGCGACGCACGAGGAGAGCCGAGATCGAGAGTCGAGTCTGCCGCAAGCGGAGCGACCCAAGTCCCGATCCATAAGGCCGACTTGTCGACCTCAAGCCCAGCCGGATCAGCCAGACAGAAGAAGCAGAGGCACACGATCCAGCTCGAGTACGACTCGACCACTCCAGAAGTGCCCTCGCGAGGCTCGTCCCGATCGAGAACGACTTCCGTCCTCTCCGTCTCGGCGTCGCCAAAGCTCGTCTCGGATCCGACCATGTCTCCGCCAGCCCTGTCGCCTGTCCACGGCGAGATCGCCATCATCCTCCCCCCCGCCGCCAACCCGTCTTCGCCACCGTCTGTGTCCGAAGTGCCTTCCACTCCGACGCGCGAGTTCGCCGAGGACGACGTCAAGATGGCCTCGCCAGCTGTCCCTTCCCCTGCCGAGTTCCCTTCATCGCCAGCCGCGACACCCGACTCGATCCCGATCGCGCTGCCTACGCCGGAGCCGTCCAAGATCATCCAGTCGCCCGTCACGCCGCCCAACGAGCCCGTCGCCTTGTCGGAGATGAACCAGACGCCCAAGGGTCCGTCTCGAAAGGAAGCGAGTTCGCCTCCCGAGACGCCTCGAGCGTCTGGTTCGTCGACTGAGCCTGCTGCCGTCGTTGATTCTGGACCGGTGACGCCGGACGACCCCCTCCCTCCTGCGATCGCGCCGATCGTCGAGATGGGCTCGCTCCCGTCGAGCGCTGGGTCGAACGGAGGCGCATCCACGCCAGTCAAGAACTCGTCTGGCAGGTCGAGGATGTCTATCGACCGGTTCGGACTCGGCAGCCTGCTTGGTGGCAGGTCTTCTACCAACGTCGCCGCCCTCGACGGAGCCAGTGCGAGCGGCAAGGGTCCGACCGGGCTGCCCGAGGTTGCGACCAAGGACGAGAAGAGCTCAAAGAACGGCAGCGCCGGCAAGAAGGACAGGAGAAAGACGTTCAGCATGATGAGCGAGCCGTTTGGAAGGACGACCTCGATCCGTGAGAAGCCAAACAAGACTAAGCCGACGAGCGGGGTCACCACCGAGCCAAAGGAGATCCAGCCCTCGGATCAGGTCAAGAAGCCTCGGCCGGGAAGTCACGCTGGTGGAAGGCCCACCCAGACGTCGACAAAGGTCGACAGTGCCATCTTCAGGCCGACAAACGATAACGCGCGAGTGCCGAACCCCCAGGGGAGTGTCAACTCGTCGAGCACGATGGGCTCGACTGGCCCGGCCAAGAAGGTGATGGACTGGTTCAGGAGAAAGAGTCTCGCAAAGGGAACGTTCACCGACCACAGGGCGGTCTCGCCCGGAAAGACCGACTCGTTCGTCAGTGTCAACCACCCGGGACAGACCCCTCCCAGAAACGCCCCCGCTCCCGCCGCCCAAGAGGTCGACCTCGCCGCGTCCTCGACGGATACGATCGCTCAGTCCGCTGCCGGTGGCGCCTCGCCTGCTCTTCCGGCTGTGGTTGTGACCGACGCAGGCTCGCCTCCCGTCTCGCCGACCACTCAGTCGCACGCGCCTTCGTCGTTCAGGGCGCTCAACCCTCCTGCTCCTCTTCGTTCGGCGAAAGAGGTTGCCGACTCGATCGCGATGCCGCCGCCTGCCGTCCCGTCGTCGACCGGTTCAGCGTTCCGAGAGAACTCTCTCCGAGTCCATCAAGGGATCGTGGACAAGAAGGCCATGACGGGCCAGTCGCCTCCGGTCGTGTTCGCCGAGGTGATCAAGGTGCTCCAGGAGATGGGCCTCGAGATCAAGAAAGAGGGAGACTTCAAGCTCAAGTGCGTCCGGGCAAGGAGGAAGTCGACGTCTGCTGGATCCGGCGCCACCGTCGGGCTCGGCCTGTCGTCCTCGACGAGCGTGCCGTCTGGATCGGCCATGAGCGGCTTCTCGATGATCGGGTTCGCCAGCTCCTCGCAGACCGACAAGCGAGGCCTCCCTCTCCCCTCCTCCCAGTCCTCGTCCCTCCTCTCCTCGGCCAAGTCACTCATGATGCGTCGAGGCTCCTCCTACTCGACCGCCCAGTCACTCACTCCCGACCCGGCCTACTCTCCGTCCGCCTCCTCCGGCGCCGGCTCGCCCAACCCTTCCGCCGAGGGATCGCCCGCCAGCGCGACCAGGCATCTCGAGGCTGGCGCTCACGACGCCGGAGACGAGGTCAGGTTCTCGGTCGAGCTGACGAGGCTGAAGAACCTGAGCGGGCTGTACTCGCTTGACTTCAAGAGGTTGAAGGGAGAGGCGTGGACGTATGCGTGGATCTATCAGAAGACACTTGAGTGAGTCGATCAGATCTCACGGTCTGTATCCGATCTGTTCCCGTACTGATCAAGCCCGTCTTCGATTCTCTTCTTTCTACTAGGATCCTCGCCTTCGAGACCATCAAGGCCTAAGCGCCCTCCCCCTCTACCCGCTACCACTCACCTCTCCGTCCCCCTCCGCTTTCCCATCACCCTCATCTCTCTATCAACCTACATACCCCAAACAACACACGTTCCTTCCCCCCGTCTCTTTGCTTTTCTTTCTCGTTCCGTCTTCCCATCGCTTCGCTCGCAAACAAAACACACACATGTACCACCTCACTTTTTTCTCTACCGTACCTTCTCCAAATTCCTAACCACTCGCCCTAGGCTCTTCTGGTCTCGCTTTTTCGACTCCTCGTCTCACACATGTCTTCTTTTCTTGCTTTCATCTTTCACTCGCACTTTCTCGCTTGCTTTTCAACCCTTTCTTTCGTGTTCCGTGTTCGATGATGCGATCTTGATGATCGTTCCGACTCAGATCTAAACAGAAGAAAAGACCATGGTATCGTGATTAGTGGCCTCCCAAGAAGGGTGGCGTGCAGTGCAGGCGCTACTTCTTTACCTCCCACCTCAGACAGCTCGGCACCTCCTTCTCGCTCTCGTCCATCAACCTCCGCAACTCCGCTCCACTCTCCTCGGAATCGACGACGACGGTAAACGACCCCAGCCAAGGTTGCTTCAGCGTCTCGGCCCGATCGTCCAACACGCACTCGAGCACCGTCGCTTCCGAGAACATCGGCAGCCCCTCGTACCTCGACAGGTCCCAGACGACTGCTATTGGCTCCAGGTGGGAGAGTCGACTTCCCTCGATGCTGAGAAAGAACGGTCCTGACGGGCCGTCTTCCAGCGCTTCCAAGGCGAAGTCGATCCCTTCGTCGAGATGGTAAAACTTCCCTCGCTCGACGTGCACGGTCCGCAGACGGTCCCACTGAGCCATAGCACGACACAGCCCCGGAGCAACCTGGAAAAATATGCCCTCCTGGATGTCTTGTAACGCATCGACGCTGACGACGAGCTGTGACGGGTTGAGATGGGCAAACAGAGTCGCCGCCAAGGACGGGAAGACGTAGCTGTACCGGTCGTTGTGACCGTCCTTTCTGTCGTCGACGAGCCTGAGCTCGAAGAGATCCAGGTCGAGAGTGAGAGTCCCGGACGGTAGGCGGCTGCAGTCGAACGACCAGGCGAGCGAGTCCCCGACGTACAGAGTCTCGTCGAGGTCGGCGACAGAGACTCGCAGGGTTCGGATGTTTTGAAAGCCACGGGACGATACGTCCAGCCGAGGGCTCATCGGCGCAGACTGTGAAAGAGGACTCAAGTCAGCGAGCCATCGGTACTGCGTGGCTCGAGGCGAAGGGAGAAAACGACTGACTTCATCTGGGGTTTCGAAGAGCGGTCTGACCGTCGAGTACCTGTGTGGCCACCGCAGGTCGATATGACGGAGTGGCAGAGGCATGAAGAGCTTGTAGCAGTCAAGGCTGTCCATGGCTGTCCTCGAGATGGCCTGCACGTCGGCGGACTCGATGATGGCCTCAAACAGCTCGAGCGGGAACGACCGCCGGAAAGGAACGACCTCGTAGAGGCGAGGGTCAAACTCGTCTGGGGGTACCTCCGTCGGGAAGATGGGAAGCGCAAGAGGGTTATACAGCGACCGGAACTGGAAACGAGAGAGCAAGATAGGGAGTCAGGTCAGCCAGCGTGACGAGACCCGAACGTCGAGATGAGGGTAGGTGCCTCACCTTGTGCCAGAACCAAGTCCCCCTGCCCTCTGCACTTGCTCCGATGGAGACGGCGACGAGACTGTCCAAGAAGCGGAGGAGCGTGTCTCGAGTCCAGAAGCCCTCCGGGTGAAGGGGTTCGGTCTGCGAACCGAGAGCTCGAAGCGCGGATGTCGCGATGTGGACGAGGCCCTGCTTCTCCCTGAGCCAGCCGTCCTTCTCGGCCTCGTGAGCGGCATCCCTCGCCTCGAGCTCACGGACTTGTCGCTGAAGGTGCTCGTACGGAGTAGAAGCTTCGGTGTCCATAGATGGCGAGCTGACGGCGGGGCACGGCGAAGGTGGAAGGTCGACGTCTCAAGGCACCTCGACGCGAGCTCGAGCTCGCGCGGCCCTCCTTCACAATCTGCCTCCGCGCTCACTTCCCTCACTTGCTGCTGAGACTTGGCGCCCTCAAGGTCGACAGATGTTGCCTTATGGGATAAGAGACACCAGGTCGGATAGCGACTGACCAGCGCAGGAAAAAGAGGAACCACGGACAAACGAAGAGGGAAACGAACAACTGCGTGTGTGGTGGAAGGAGGACCGATCGACGAGTACCAAGAACGAGAGGGAAGTGTTTAGGAGAGGGAGAGAAAGACCGAGACTGATGCTAGATAGACTGGAGCAGAGCTGACAGGAATGAGAAAGAGACTAGAAGACCCAAGACGAGAGAAAGGAAAAGGGAAAGGGAAACAGAAGGCGAATCAACCGCGGAATAAGAAAATGTAGCATATGGAAGAGAAGCAGAAACATGCAAAGGAAAAGAGCGCTGCTTCAAGAAGTAGAACCAATCTTGAAGACAAAGCAGACCTTTGCTCAAGTGCAGCGACACCAACCTCTCAAGCGACCTCCTGCTCCGCCTGCGCCACAGCCACCCCAAACGAAATCGGCGGCGGCAACGGCTGCTGACCCTGGTACATCCCTTCGTCCTCCTGCGCCTGGTATGCTTGTCTGTCGTCCACGTACGGGAGGTACGTCTGCGGCGGCGGCGGAGGGTACTCGCCCTGCTGCCCACTTCCGTTCGACCCATCCGACACTCGTCGTTCGTCCAGATACGGTTCCTGGGCGTACCCCCCGTTGTACGATGCTGGCTCGGACTGATACGCCGGCTGGTGGTATCGTTCCGACGACGAAGGTCCAGGCGCGTAGTACCCCGGTCCGTCGGCGTATCCTGCTGGCGCTCGAGGTGGCGGTGGAGTCGACCCCGCCAGCGCAGGCACGCGGAATCTTGCGGACTGGGAGAAGCCTGGGACGGCGGTTGGGAAGGTGCTGGGTGCGGCTGGGATGACGGGGAGGGATGGGATCGACGAGACGGTCGACGGCTGCTGGAACGAGGCCTGCTGCTGCTGGCCGAAGGTGAGAGGCTGGAGGGGAGCAGGTGGCGGCGGGGCTGGCGAGCCGTAGCGTGAGTCCGGGTCGTACGAGAGGTAGGACGAGCCGACGAGACCTCGGGAGTGGGAGCCTTTGGCGGAAGGGCCGGGGCCGTAGTGGTAGCCGCCGTGAGGTGGGGGAGCCGCGGGATAACCGTTGGGGTACGCGGACGAGGACCGGCTGGTGTCGTAGTAGGCCGGTCGTCCTCCAGGAGAGTCGTAAGCGGGGTATCGCGCATCGCCAGGGGGGGGACCGGCGTGCGAGTAGCCGTAGTCGGCACGTCCTGGAGGGGGTCCGCCTCGATATCCGGTCTGTCCTGCCTGGAGCGAGCGCATATAATCGTACTCGGCCTCCTCATCGTCCTGAGACAGAAGACATGAAAGGAATAGATCAGCCCTGCACAGATGAGACGATGCGATTGCACGAACCTGAACGAGACTAGACTTACCTCATCCTCGTCCTCGTCTTCCTCGTCTTCTTCCTCTTCCTCGTCTTCGTCTTCCTCGTCAAAGTCCTCCTCGTCGCTTGCCATTGGCTTGTTGTCCTCCCCGAGGTACTGCGGAGGGACGCTGACGTTGTACGTCTCTCCCGCTCGACGCTGGTTCGTCCGCTTGTTGAGGGGCGCAATGTAGTCTGGACCGAGCAGAGCGGCCGGGAGAGACAGGATCCTCGGATCAGGCTTTGGCGCAGAGTCCTTGGGTCGCCTCTGCCCACTCTTCTTCCGCTTGACGATCCCTGCCGCCTTCGCCTCTGCTGCCCTCGCCATCCTCGCCGCCTTTGCCAGTCCAGGCGGAGGTCGCTTGAGCGGTCCTTCACCTCGATCTGCTCTCTCGTGCGTCTTGATGTGTTGGGTGAGGTTGTCGCTCCGGCTGAACGACTTCCCGCATCGGCCGCATCCGTACGGCTTCTCGAGCGTGTGCGTGCGGACGTGTCGCTTGAGGTGCTCGAGTCGCTTGAACTGCTTGCCGCACGAGAACAGCGGGCAGGCGAACGTCCGGGTCCCTCCAGGTTCCGAGGGAGGGATCGGCTGCACTCGATGCGCAACGATGGGCTCGTCAGGTCCGACTCCAGGCGACGCAGACGGAGACGCTCCATGGGGGAGAGGGGCCAGATTCGCCGCAGGGATGGCAGGCACGACGCCAGGGGGCGGTCTCGTCGATGGATGTCGGATGTTGAACTGCGACTGAGGCGTAGGCTTGGGCGCTCGAGGAGGCGATGGTGGAGGCGAGTGGCCACGTGGTCGACCGACTTGCTTCAACGCAGACGACGGCGCGTTGCTTCTTCTGCTCGAGCCAGGCTCCGAGCGCTGGAACCCGTTTCGGCCGTCGGTGCGATCTTCGTCATCGCTGCCTGAGCCGAGCGAGTCGTCGTCGGTGCCATCCCCGCCCTCTGCTCTCGCCAGCTTGGACCCGCCCCTCCCATCGCTGCTACCTGTTCCGCTCGCCTTCCTTTTTCGAAGTTTGTAGCTCGGACTTCCGTCGAACAGCGAGTACGTGAGCGTGTTCGCCCTCGGGTCAACGAAGGGAGCGGGCCGACCGTTGACGGTGGAAGGAGCGGCGATCGGTAGAGAAGGGTGGCGAGGGCGATGTTGCTGAAGGTGACGATCCATTCGGTCGCCATAGAGAGCTCCTGAGGCTTCCGCAAACGTCATCGCGACTTCCGGCGGCGAGTCCGCGATGGGAGAGGGCGAGGGAGAGCGAGGTACGACAAGCCCGTCGTCATCGAACGACTGATGGAGCAGAGGTACAAGGTCAGATGCGGTAGATAGCTACATGGGTTCTATTGTGTCAGTCACTCACCTGGTCGGGAGCGAGCGGGACTCCTGCGGCGTGGGCTGCAGCAGCCTCGAGCGATCCATTCTTGCCGGCGAATTGGTCGTAAAGACTCCTCTTGGGATCGTACCTGGGAGAGGAAGACGCCAGTCGTCAGTAGGGTGGATTGATGACAGGATGAGGAGACTTGGGACTGACCTGAAGCTCCTCGCCGGCTCCCCGGCGACGGCCGTGGTCGGCTCCTGTCCCGCCTTCTCTCGCTTGAGATCTCGCTCGAGTGCGTCCAGGAAAAGTCGGTCGTGAGGCACAGAGAACCTGACAAGGAACAAAGGTGAGAGGATCAGCTTCAGGGAAGCCGGAAAAAACTTCAGCAGCCGGCAGAGACTGACCAGTAGAAGACCTTCTGCTTCTTTTGAGTCCGGATGCAATGATGCTTGAAAAGGAGGTCGAGGAACGGCGACTGCGGCGACAGAGAAGCAAATGACAATGTACACTCGTGTCAGCGACGTCCGACATGAGCAGCAAAGAAGACAGGGGCAAGCGGGAGACAACGCAAAGAGGGGGGTGGTGGACGCGACTGACCTTCGGGTCCTCTAGACACGCGTCCGAGCCGGGCTTGAGGTTGCGCAGGTCGCTGAAGATGCCCTCCTCAAACTTCTTCATGTTGATGACCGGTCTGGCGAACGCCTCGAACCGGAACACGAGCGCTCGGACTGGGCAGTCGCGTGCCAAAGAAGTCGCGTCAGTCTCGTGTTTGACACGTTTGGAGCCCGTTCGAGAGCCACTTCTTGGCCGCTGGATGTTACTGCTCACCGATGTCCGTGCCTGACACATGGTAGAGTCCTCCCCAGAGGACGCAGCTGACGTGCTCGCTGTTTGGAAGCAGGAACCTGTTAATGGCCGGGTGGGGCGAGCTCATGGGAGCAGCGAACGCAGGGTTGGACAAGAACTCGGCGTCCGAGATCTCTTGTCCGCTCTTTCGTCGTCCTCTCTTGGGCACAGTCGACGAGGGACCTGCAGGCGAGTTCTGGGCCTCGGTCTCGACAGGTATGGTCGGCGGAGGGGCTGCCCCTTGAAGCACACAGGGCGCGTGTGGACCGGGTTGCCAGCGGGAGGGTGCAGTAGCGAGGAACTGTGCAAGCCCAAGAGAAAACCTTTATCAGTCCGTGTCGAGATCGCTTCAAGGAGAGAGGTACGGCTGCGAAAGCTGCTCAGCGGCAGGGCCGGTGAGGTTTTGCTCGCCGGCCTAGCCCGGGCATCGACAGGCGAGACGATCAGGAGATGGCCGAGATTGCTGTACTCACGAACTGGAGTCTTCCTAGGTGGTTGACCAGCTCTGCCTCCTTTGGGTAGAGCGGTCTCGGCTGGACGTACGGGGTGAGGGTCCCGCTCGACTCGTGGATCCCCCAGGCGGCGAGCTGACGGGCGTCTCCTTCCGGCGCGACTGGAGCTGCTGCTGGAGCGGGTGCGACCGACTGCCTGCGAGCTGGTTGTCGATGGGTGGCTTGTCGTGGGCTGGGTGCCTCTGGGATGCTGAGAATGGTCGGTCTTCTCGCTCTCTGCGAGTGTCTGACGGCGACGGGAGCAGGGGAAGCGGCCGTCGTCGGGTGAGACGGTCCGCTCGGAGACCCAGTCGAGTCCGCCATGTTTGAGCTCACAAACGAAGACGTCTGGTCGTGTGGAGAGTGGGAGGATGGCGAGGGGTCGACGGCTGGGTGACTGTTGTGGGCGAGGTCGAGGGACGAGTCGGGATGGAAGCCGTCTGGCGGGGAGGTGGAGTGAGCCATCCTCGGAGGAAGGGGTCAGGTCGACAAGTCGAGGTGGACGAAGGATGCTGGGTCGAGGCAGGAGAGAAGGATGTTGCAAGGGAGGAGCGAGTCGAAGAGGAAGGAGGCTGAAGGGATTGAACGAATGTGGGATGGTCGGGCGAAGGCGAGGAGGGAAGGAAGGGGGAAGGGGAGCTGAACGGAGGGAGGGAGGACAGGGGATGGCGAGCAGAGAAAGACGGGGGGTGACGGTTGGGAGCTCACGCTCGAGTGTTCGACACGACGACCAGTTGGACGAGCTCGGGATCTGTCTGGATGATGGCCAACTCCGACTCTGAGGGGTATTGACGATGAAGGAGGAGGTTGGTGTTGAGCTCAAGGCCAGGGGTTCCGCGAGCGAGGGTGAGGCGATCGGGCCAGTTTGAACGGCTGTTTCGTTCTCGACCATCACCTCCCCCCCCCTGCTCGACGAGTCCTCACTCGGTCACGGCCATGTCGCTTGACGCGCTCGAACCGTTCATCCGAAAACATCTCGCCCAGGTCGACAGGACAAAGACGTCAGTGGCCACCCACCCTCCCACCCTCTTCTCCTCTTCTGGGCCCCCTCCTCCGCGGCTCCCAACCTGTTTCTCGCCGCGTGCTGACACCCTCTTCCACAACCGGCCACGTTTGCCGCTTCTCTTCCGGTTAATGCAGATCTGCGAAGGCAGTCCGTCGACTTCTCCTGTCTGACGAGAGTGCGACGTATGAGCTCGGGTGGATAGGCAAGCACAAGCGAGAGGTCGACGAGCTCGTCAGTCCCCCGCCAAAGTTGACATCCTCCCCCTTCAGCTGGAGCTGGCTGACCTCGCCCCATCCGCCCTGCGCCGCTCGATCTAGATCACCGCTCTATCGAGAGAGCTCGACGCATCAGAGGAGGAGGCAGAGGCTGCAGACCAGCCGGCTCCTCCGGGACGACAGGCGACCTCGACCCAACCGCGTGGCCGCTCTTGCCCTCCTTCCGCCTCCTCGTCCGCCCATCCGACCAGAGCTCCCTCACCTGGCCTGTCCATGTGCGAGACCGCCTCCGAGACGTCGACCTCGTTCTCGACCTCGTACCTGCACTCGACCAAGCGGCCCATCTCGTCCTTCTCCCCCGACGAGCTCGCCTCGCACTTTCGCCTGCCGCCGCCTTCGCAGACGGTCAAGAAGCAGGTCGCCTGCTTCGACACCATCTTCGAGTCGGAACCGTTCCACCTCACCTCCGCGCTCGTCAGCCAGAAAGCTCCAGCCGGAGGACGCCTCGACTCGAGCCCGGACGAGACCGCTGGTGCCGCTGCTCAGCACAATGACGCGCGTGACGGGGACGGCCAGCAGGAGAACCCGACGTGGGTCACCGTCTCGACCTGGGACCCGCCGAGTATCGCGCTCTCCCAAGAGCAGAAGCAGGAGGAGGAGGAGGAGAAGGAGTTTGGAGACTCGCTCGACCAACTCGGAGACATGATGGACGTCGCCACCCACGGCGGCAGAAGAAGCCAGCTCGTCAAGATCGCAGGACCATCGGTGCCCTCGTCCTCTTCGACAAAGAGCCCCGAAGTGGAGACGAAAGACAAGCCGGGGAACAAGACTGCCGGGTCGAGGACGCGGTCAAAGAGATCGTCTTCGCCCTCTTCGGATCGCCCTCTCTCGACCGTCAAGAAGCACAAGAAGTGGGGGCACAACCATGCTCTCCCTGCGAGCTCCGAGTCGGCAGAGGAAGGCACGGGCTTCAACAAACCGCACAAACTCAGCAACGCGCTTCAGGCTGTCGTCGGCGTCTCTCGGGTGAGTCCTCCTTGATCGCCACGCGCCATCCTAGTGGCGACTTGGGCTGACGCCCTTTCTCGTCACCAGCTCTCGCGACCGCAGTGCGTCAAGGTCAGTGACAGACCATGCGCGCTACTAACATGGTCGGTGAGCCAACGCGTGCCTCTCGTTCGCAGCGGATCTGGGAGTACATCAAGGACAAAGACCTACAGGTCAGCGCCTCATCCTCTTTCCTTCTGGCAGACGCCGAGCTGACTCAATCTCCTCCGCTTTGTCGCTCCCACAGAAACCCGGCAATAAGTCCCTCGTCCTGTGCGACGAGCTCCTCTTTGGCTTGTACGGCACACCCGAGGTCCACGCGAGTCACCCTCTCCTTTTCTTCTGTCGCTTCGACGCGTCCACCTCTGACGCGACTTCTTTCTCTGCTTCTTCGCACGGCGTCGGGCGGACCAGTGCATGACGATGAACAAGCTGCTCTCCAAGTCGAGCCGTCTCCCTTTCTCAAACCCGTCCTTCGTACATGCTCGACTCACACGTCTATCTGCCGTTCTTGACCCCATCGTCCAGGCATCTCCTCGATTGAGCGTCGACACTTCTCGGCCCTCTCACGCGCCTCTCTCGTCGTCTGGGACGCTCGGACGTGACTTCTCTCCAGCACGCGGACAGACTCTTCTCCTTCGAACCGCGAACCACCTTTCCGTCTTCGAACCTCACTCTCTTGCCCTCTCGCATCCCACACCAACCCTCCTCGGGCTCTCTTCGTCCCGCTTTTCTACCCCGTCCGTCCCGTCCAAAAGCCCTCAAGACCCCACATACCCCTTTCCTCGACGCGTACCCCAGCTCTCATTGATGACCCCATACTTCCGATTCTCCGGTTGATCGTGAGAGCATCGATAGCGAGAGATGAGGAAGCTAGAAGATACAGCGTGTTGTTTACGTAGACGAGCAAAAAATAAGAACGGACCCAAACGCAGCACTTGTTTGCGCTCGCTGTGATTAGGCGATTAAAGTAGCGGGAGGTGGTCTGAGTGCGAACGAGCAGAGTATCCACAGCAAACGTGAGAGAAGACAGCACCCCCCATCGAGGCCCAGCTAATCCTGCCTCGCCTCCTCCACGGCCTTTGTCCCGTCGTCCTCCGCGTTGAACTTGTAGAACGGGAAATCAAACAGGATGGTCGACTTGATGAACTTGGGGATGGGTTTGTAGATCGCTGGTGGGATCGGGAGGAGGATGGACGTCCGGGTGAGGTACGACGTGTAGTTCTTCCATGTCGAGCCGCCGTCGGCAGAGTCGCGGGGACCGTCTGGAGGCAGAGTCAGCATGCGGCACACGAACGAACGAAACGCAGGGTGGAGGGGAGATGAAAGAAAGAGGGGGTCAGCTGACTGAAACCAGAACGAAACAAAGACGAGACGAGACGTGCCCAAAAGCGAAGACACAAAAGAGGCGAAAAAAAGGGAAAGCAAAGAGGGTGAGAAACGACTCACAGCTCATCAACCAAAACTTCTTGCCCGCGCTCTTCTCTGCCAGAGGCATCCCGCTCAGGAAAAGCAGCAGCGCCATCGTAAGGAGCGGTGCGAAGATGGCGGCGTATTGGGCTTGCTTCGCGCCGCGGGAGAGGGAGGAGGAGTTGGTGGTAGGGGAGAGGCAGAGGATCCAGAGACCCCAGTGAAGGGTGATTTCGCCGAAGTAGGGCGGGTCTGAGAAAGAGGGAGTAGGTTAGTTTTGGGGCGAAGGGTGGGGATGGGGCGGGATGGGGACGTACGACGAGACCACTTCCAGAGACCGGCGGTGCAGGGTTTGTTCTTGGGAGGAGGAGGGTTGGCAGATTTGTGGCGGTACTATGTGGTAGACGAGAAGGAAAGGAAGACGATCAGAGGAGAGCGGACGGAGAGGGGGGACGAGGAAGATACATTGAAACGCACCTTCTGGATGTCCGCGAGCGCCTCGACGACGAACCCGAGCACGAACAGAACCAGACCGGCGATGTCCCGTCCAGTCCCGAACGAAGGCAAGCCCCGAGTGTCTCCAGACACAGCAGGCGAGTTGAGGATCACTGCCAAACCCAAACCGCGCGTCAGCGCCCAAGCTCACCTCCCCC
>BTPH01000123.1:21646-54310 GCA_036245725.1 Mrakia hoshinonis
GCCTCGGTCACGGACTCACCAGTCGGCAGACTAACGACCCACACCCACACCACCTGAAACACCCAGAACCCTGCAAACTTGAAGAAATGACCCCTCATCTCGTCGAACCGTCCATCGGACCCCGTCTTGAGCACACGGAAGAAGAGGAACCCTCCGAGCCGGGCAGACCAGACCATCACGCAGATGGACGCGACTAGGTTGCGGGCTGAGTGGTACGAGCCGCCTGCGAGGAGGGTCAGGAGTGCCAGGACAAAGAACTGCGAGACCGAGTGCGAAGAGTCCGTCAGTGAGCGAGCGAGAGGGAGGGAGGGAAGGCTGGAAGGGAGGACGAACGTTAATACCCCCCCAGAGGTCGGTGAACTTGTCTACTTGAAGGGTGTAGGCCATGAAGAAGCCGATCGACTGCCACCCGAGGGTGACGAGGAACGTGATCGCGAGGTAGTAGTCGTCGAGCACATGCCGGACCTAAGGGAAAGAAGAGCGGGGGAGACCGAGTGTGGGCATGGTGAGCTCGACAGTCTCGTCTCTTTCCGCTCAGACTCAGGGTCCGTTCATCGTCAGACTCACGATAGGCATACTTGCGAGAGTGTTGCGAGTGTGTGCGAGAAGAGTCGATGATGGTCGTTTGCGGATGGGAGGGCAGACGTGAGCTCAGGTCCAGGACTCGATCTTTGGACGAGACTCGGCATGCGGCGTCCAAGCCCGAGGAGTGACGTGTGAATCGGACAGGGACGAGATCGGTCAATTCAAGCTGGTGTAGTGTTCGGCGGTGTGCTCGGTTCGCAGGTAGATGCTTGTTTGTATTTCTCGAGGAACACAAAATCAGGAGATCGTGTACTGTGAGATGTTGAGGTTATGTGAGCTTGCCGAACGAAGGACGGGACGAATCTGAAAGGAGCGCGTTGCGCTCAGACGAGAAGGTAAGAGGCCAATCAGTCGATGCGGTCACCGTCCTTACAGTATCTGCCGTGTCGCGGTCGGATTGTAGGATTTCGATTCTCATTGGGTCGCGAGTTTGGCTGTGCAGTGTGCTGTCGATGGTAAGAACCCTGATGTTGGCGGGCGTGGCTTCAGTGCCTCAGCTATCCATCCCAATCCACAGTTTGCTGCCTCGTGCAAGAGCTATGGTAAACCTAACGATGTCCTATAAGCCTCATGCGTATATGACAAACTGCAAGGACTTCCTCGCCAACTAACACGCGCTGGCCGGACCTCGTGAGCCAATTGGCAGCGCGTTTGATTTCTGAGGATCGTAGGAATGTGCAGCTGATAAAAGGTTTTCACGAGTTCGAGTTCCGCTCGAGCCTGTTCCCTTTTGTCGCGCGTACCGACCGACGTCAGCGCAGATTTGAGTTTGGACTGGGGTGGCGGGGGTGGTGGTGGTGCCTGGCGGTGAGGGGGGGGTGGCGAGGTCGGTCGCTGCGACGGGCGAGTCGAAGTGACTTGAACGTGCTTGTGATTCAGGTGCCGAGTTCGAACCTCCTTGCGCCAGTATTGTGATGCTGGGAGGTGAGGTGTATCCGGTTGAGTAATTTATGACCGCGCGGACGACGAGAGGGCGGAGTAGAGGCGCGTTCGGCGAGCGAGTCGATACTTATGTCAGGCTTCGACGGAAGCAAGCTTGCATAA
This sequence comes from Mrakia hoshinonis, assembly GCA_036245725.1. NCBI lineage: Eukaryota > Fungi > Basidiomycota > Tremellomycetes > Cystofilobasidiales > Mrakiaceae > Mrakia > Mrakia hoshinonis. The sequence continues at coordinate 23,276 of BTPH01000123.1, forward strand.
CATAGGTATCGGTCCCTTTGGTCGTACTCTAGACGAGTATTCTTGCGCGCGATGATGGCCCGGGGAATGTCGGGTCGGTCGTCGGGACAGCAAGGCGCAGTGTCGTCGACGAGAGACGACAGCTTGTTCCTTGCGGGTGCCGATGATATTGTGTCAGAGCAGATATGACAGAGCATCTTGACACAGCTTGTGGATCGAGGATGAAGCAGCTGGAAGCGCCTGGGAGAGACCCAGGCAGTCTGAAGAGGGACGCGGGAGCGACGAGGACCGGGAAGTCGAGGTCTTGCTGGACGCCCGACGGATGTCCTTTAAGTCGACGGACGTTGATCCGTCCTCTCAGTATCAAGTGAGTTGTGAGCGCAATCGCACTGGATTGCCAGAGTGCTAGAATGGACGTTAGGGTGTTGTTCAGTGCCGCAGAGGATCGGTCGACCCGAGTCGTGAGCGAGCTCACGCTTTTTGCCTGCCGAGCTGAGCCCTGCGAGTGCGTCCTCACCCCCCACGACCCTCTCCCACCCGACCCAACCCCCCACGCGACCCCTCCCACACTCTCTTGGATACACCCAGAGAGGTTAGTAGCCCATCCCGAGCGACATCACGAGACTGCAGGAAGAGGAAGCTGTCGAGGCGAGCTCAGCCGAGGAAGAGGGCGAGACCTCACGGAAGGCGTCTCGACTCGAGCTCAGAAGAACAAACGATCACCTCGCCCACTCCTGCCTCTCGTGTCGCTATGCACGCGCTCGCTAGACCAGGCTTGGCACAGGCCATCTAGATTGCCTGCCGAACTTGCCGCGAGCTTGACCTCGGGCGATGTGGTGTCCACCGAGGGGAGGAAGAAGGAAAGGACGATGAGGTTCGACCATCTACCGTCCCTCCTCCTCGTCCGACCCGCACGGCTTCACAGGTCCTTAGCTCGAGCTCAGCTCTTCGGACTTTCCCGCTCCACCACCATAGCCTGTATGCGCTGCGATATGTGTCATGGCGGCGTGGCTGATCTGTTCCGACGTTGTTCTTTTCCAGATCCGACGTTCATCTCCCCTCTCCGTCCTCCTCCCCCCCTCTCGGCCGTCCTCTGTCGTGCTGCGCCCTCCCTCTTATGGCGGTCAAGTCTAGCGCAACCAACCAGACGTCCAATCAACTCACCAACGGTCTCCCCCCTCCGCCGAGCGGCCCTCCGCCGCCCACGCCAGCGCAACAGCAGCCGTACCAGCAGCAGTCGGACCCTGCTCAGCTGCCTCCGCTCTCGGGTGCTGCCTCCAAGAAGAAGAAGAAGAAGGCAGCAAAGAGAGCAGCCCAGCAGCAGCAGGGACCAGGAGGAGGACAGCAGAACCTCGGCATGGGCGGGCAGATTGGGTTTGACGGAGCTGGCCAGGAAGGCTACGGTTCCGACGAGGACGACCTCCCGGCGCTCGAGCACCCCGTCTCCCTCCCGGCCAACTTCCCCTTCCCACCAGGCGTCGGAGGCTACCCCACAGGCGCCGCGGCCATGAACGGGGCGATGGGAGCAGCGTTTGGAGGCGTCATGAGCGGACTCGACTACTCTGCGTCTGGCCTCAGTCCGTCCGCGCACGCCGACCTCGTCAACACGGCGACCGAGCTGTACCGTCGGATGGAGGATCCCTCGTTCGGAGAGACGGAGGAGTACTGGACCTCGCTCCCGTCGCACCTTCGCAACTTTATCCGCAACGCGCTGCCAATGTCGACGTCCGGCGCGTTCCCTCCCCTCCCCCCGAACCGCCCAAACGGCCACCCACCCAACCCAAACAACCCGGACAACATCCTCCCTCTGCCAAACTCACGTCTCCAGAACGGAGCAGGAGATGGCACCCGGCCTGCCAACAACACGATGCTCGCGATGGCCCAGCAGATTGTCTCGGCCGCCCACGCTGGAGCTCGCGGAGGGACCATGACCGCCAACGCCGTCCTCCCGCCGGGCTCGTTTGACCCGAGCAGTCTCGACTTTGCCTTCCAGCCTCACCCGGACCACGGCATGGAGAGGCAAGGTGGTCAGCGAGGTGGAGCGAACGGTGGGCAGGGCGGCGGATACGTGACGGGTGCGGCCGTCGGCGGGGTGGTGATGCTCGACGAGCGAAGCCAGGAGGAGTACGACAGGTGCGTCCCATCAGCCTCTACATCCTCTCTTTGCGACATATGGGCATTCGAGTGTGGCCTGAGATCTTGGATGGTGCCGGGCGTCGCTGGGCGGGCGGGGTTTGAAGCGATGCTGGTCGCACGAGCTCAACGGGAACGGAAGCTGAGCTGACCTGTCCTTCCTTCTCAATCATGTGACTCAGTGCGGACGAGCTAGACGACGATGTCTACTCTGACGATGCTCGGTACTCTCAGGAGATGTACCGTCAACAGCAGGAAAGCGGCCAACTTTCTTCCAAGAAGAAGAACAAGAAGAAGAAGAAGAAGGCGTCGGCCAACCCGCCCGCGCCCCCGCCTCCGGTTCCGACGCCTGCACCCGCGCTCCCTCCCCCGCCGATCCGGTCAAATCCGAACCCTCCCCAGCAACAGCAGCAGCATCACCAACAGCAGCATCAGCAACAGTACCAGCAGCAGCAGCAGTACCAGCCGCAACAGCAGCAGCAGCAGCACCCTCATCCGCATCAGCACCCTCCGGCGAACCCTCCTCCTCCGCCCCCGTCCTCGCGCGCGGAGGGCAAGAAGCCGATGCCGTACGCGCCTCCCCAGTCGAACCCTCCCCCGACGCACAACCACCCCCACCCTCATCCTCCGGCGAACCCGAACCCTGTCCCCCAGAACCTGGCCGTCCGCTCTGCACGTGCGGCGGGCAAGGCTCCCTCGACCGGCCCTCCTCCCCAGCAGAACCCTCCTGCGCACAACCACAACCACAGCCATCCGCACCCTCCTGCTTCGACGACCAACAGCAACACAAAGTCGTCCTCGTCCGCCGCCGGTGGATCCGCAAAGCTCGCAAAGCCGATCCCGCCCGCAAAGATCTGGAGCACGAGTTCGACAGAGGAGCGCGAACGGATCAAAGAGTTCTGGCTCGGTTTGGGAGAGCAGGAGAGGCGGTCGCTCGTCAAGGTTGAGAAGGAGAATGTGCTCAAGAAGATGAAGGACCAGCAGAAGCACTCGTGCGGATGCGCAGTCTGTGGTCGGAAGCGAACCGCGATCGAGGAGGAGCTCGAGGTCCTGTACGACGCCTACTACGACGAGCTCGAGCAGTACGCCAACCACCAGCAGCAGTACGCAGCATCCGGTGGGACGATCCCGCCTCCAGCAGGACCGGGTCCGTTCCCCGGGTCTGTCGAACTCGACCGCAACGGCGCACTCATCCGTCCCGACCATCTCGCTCCTCAACCGAAGCCCCACCCTGGGGTGCCCATCGACCAGCAGCCTGGGAAATGGGCGAAACGGTCAGATCCGAATCATCCTGACGACGAGGAGGACGAGGAGGAAGAGGAAGAGGAGGAGTACTCTGACGATGGAGTCGAGGACGAGGAGGAGGTGAGTCTCTTGTCGGTCAATCCCATCGTCTCATCGGTGCAGAGTTGACCCGATTGTTTTTTTTTTATCTTCTGTTGCAGGATGACGAGGAAGCCGACGACGAGGACGATCACGACGACCTTCGCCAACGGAAGCCTGTCAAGCCGATGCCTCAGCCCAAAGCTCACGTCGACCAGCAGGATCAAGGTGATCCCAGCGACTTCTTCCGGTTCGGCGGTCCGCTCACGACAGTCAAAGGTACGTCCTCGTCGCAACCTTGCCCTTCTGGCCTTTCCGTCGCGATCTCGCGTCGTCTCTGAAACAGCTGACGCTGAGCTCGTTCCTCTTTCCTCCTTTGCTTCGTGTCTCTTGTTTTCCTTTCACGCCCAGGAGGTATCCTCACCGTCGCCGACGACCTTCTCAAGAACGACGGCCAGAAGTTCCTCGAGATGATGGAGCAGCTCGCCGAGCGCCGCATGCAGCGCGAGGAGGAGGCCGCCCTCTCGGTCGAGGACGACGACTCTGAGGAGGATGACGAGGACGACGAGGAAGACGAAGGGGACGAGGAAGACGAGGACGAGGACGAAGACGAGGAGGACGACGAGCCGCTCTCTGACGAGCAGAAGATGGAGGAGGGCCGTCGGATGTTCCAGATCTTTGCCGCCCGCATGTTTGAGCAGCGCGTCCTCCAGGCGTACCGGGAGAAGGTCGCCCAGGAGCGTCAGCTCCAGCTTCTCCGTGAACTCGAGGACGAGGAGGGAGCGGCCCGCGCCAAGGAGGCGAAAAAGGCACTCGAGAACCAGAAGAAGAAGGACAAGAAGAGGTACGCATCAACCCTCGATTCGTCTCGCCTTGAAGATATCACTTGACCGACGCTTCCTTTCTCGGTCCTTCCTCTCAGACTTCAGAAGCTGGCCAAGGACGAGGAGAAGGCTCGCAAGGACGCCGCGATCAAGGCCGAGGCCGACGCCCTCAAGGCTACGCACGCTGCTCGTGAACTCGAGGCTGCCAAGAAGCGCGAGGAGGAGAAGGCCAAGAGGGAAGCCGACCGGATGGCGCGCGCGACCGAGCTTGCCCGCAAGGAGGAGGAGAAGAAGAAGCGGCAGGCCGAGGAACGCGAGCGGCAAGCCGAGGAGGCCCGCAAGAAGAAGGAGCGCGAGGAAAAGGCAAAGCTCGAACGCGAACAGCGCGAGAGGGAGAAGAAGGAAAAGGACGAGCGCGACAAGGCCGAGGCTGTCCGAAAGGAGGCCGAGGAGAAGGAGCGCAAGGCAAAGGAGGAGGAAGCCAGGAAGGAGACCGCGCGCAAGGAGAAGGAGGCTCGCGACGCGGCCGACAAGCTCCAGCAGCAGAGGACGCTCGAGGCCCAACGCGTTGCTGCCGCCAAGGCGACTCAGATCAAGGCTCAGAAGGCCGCCGCCGCCAACCTGGCCGCCCAGTCTCGCTCCACGCCCAACACGGCCCGCAAGGCTTCTGCCCCCAATCCTTCGTCGTCCTCGAAGCCGTCCATCCCGACCCAGCCCGTCCCTCGCCTCCCGCAGGGTCAGCAGCCGTCTGGATCGAATCACCGGTCCGCGTCGAGCTCGTCGTCGCTTCCGATCTCTCCGATGCAGAACCAGCCGCACGGTCTGCCAAACCAGCAGGGCAACATGCTCCAGCCGCTCCAGTTCAACCGCCAGGTTCCGAACCACCCTCAGCAGGGCCAGTCATCGTACCAAGGGCTCAACTTCCCTCCCCAGCAGCAGCACCAGCAGCAGCACGGAGGACTGCCCGCGCGACCGCCTACCTCGCCCTACCCGAACTTTGGACTCGGAGGTCCTGGACCGCAGGGCTACCCTCAGCCGCCAATGTCACCGGCCGTGCACCGTCAGCAGCAGCAGCCTCACCAGCAGCAGCAGCAGCACGCAGGCCCGATCGGAGGACCCTCGCGACCCTCCCCACCGGCTCAGTCGTCCATCCCTGGTCCGTCCGCTCCTCTCGGCATGGGCTACCCCCAGGGTGGACCGTCCCGTCTGCCTCCGCTCGGATCGTCCGGCTCCGAACCGTTCGGTGTCCCGATCGCCAACCACGGCCGGCGTGCGTCCCAGCACGAGATGCCCTCTGGCATCATTGGTGGCGGCTCGTCCTCCTCTTCCCTCCCTCGCCCGTCCTCGTCCATCGGGAACGGCAACGACTTCCGCGCGATCGAACGTCCGATGCCCATCGGACGGCCCAACCACCCTTCCACCCTTGACGCCGTCGACGAGTCGGCCTTCCCCTCCCACTCGATCCCCTCTGGCTCGTCCTCCCGGAGATCAACCAGCCCAGACACCGTCTTTGGTTCGTCCGCTCTCAACGCAGACGACGAGATCGTCCCCCGTCGACCGTCGTCCAACGCCCACGCCCAAGCCGTCTGGGGCGCACCAGGCTCGACCCTCCCCGCCGCCGCTCCGTCCTTGGGAGGATTGGGTCCTTCTCCCTGGGGAGGATCTTCGGCCCTCGGAGCGAGCTCGTTCGTTCAGCCGACGCCGTCGGCCTCTGCGGCGGTGGGTGGGATCTGGTCGACGAGCGTGCCTGGCTCGGGGTCGTTAGGTGGCGGAGTTTCGGCTTCGACGTGGAGTGGCGGACCAGGTGCTCAGTCGATCCCGTTCTCGAACAACGTCGGTGCTGGGCTGGGGAGACCGAGTCCGTTTGGGATGGCGCCTGGGGGACCGGGTGGGATAGGACCGAGGAGTCCGGTAGGAGGGCACCAGCAGCAGAGGTTTCCGCCTTTCGGGGGACAGTCGCCTGGTCGTTGATCTCAGTCTAGTCTAGTCTAGTGCCCCTCGTTCTTCTCTTCCATCTCGGTCCCAACTCCATCTCCTTCACCTTTCCGACTCATGTTCATTCTTCTCTCCTCGACCTACCTCGTTCTTCCTTGCGTCTCTTGATCGTTTTTCGTTTACGCGCAGCACTCAATCGGATGGTCTCCCTTTTCTCTTTCTGATCACGGCTTCGTATCGTCTGAAAAAGGTGAGACCCGATCGGTCGTCACAAGAAAGAGAAAGGAACGCAAACCGGCTGGTAACTAGTACATATCTACAACCCGCCAACCCCACCTCACCGCATCTCAACCCTCACCCACCCTTCGTCCTTCTCCCTGCTCAGCTCACAAAAACACGACCCAACCCAGAAAAGACACGACTCAGATCAGCAAACATGTCGGAACGGCAAGCGAGCACCCAAGGACTTTCGCATCGACCCCAAAAGCCTCACCTCACGAGGGTCCCCCTCTCCCACATAAACTCACTTGATCTTCTTCTCCCCGACCCCGATAGTCAACAGAACCGTCTTGATCTCGAACCCCCTGAACTTGAGGTCGAGGTAGCTGTCCTCGCCCTTTGTCCTGACGGCGAGGTTGCCGTCCTCCAACGGGTCCTCGAGGATATCCACGAGAGTGGCAGAGAGGAGCGTCCCGATCCCGCCCGAGACTCGGAGCGTCGCGCGTGCGTGTCCTCCGTAGGCTTCGTAAAGACGGACGACGACCTGCTTGCCCGTCTTCCTGACGACGACCGAGACGTCCTCGTCCTCGGCGAGCTTGATCGTCTCTGCGATCACGTTCCTCGCGCCCTCGACGGTGATGGCGTTGTTGATCGGTGAGGTTGCGAGCAGCTGAGATGAAGAGGCGGTGGGTGAGGAGGTGGGGAGCGACCGAAGATGCATCGGAGCGTTGAACGCGGAGGCGACTTGGGGGACATCGCTGCCATGTAAATGAGACCGGAACCATAGTCAGTCAGCGAATCGCGCAACGCTCGAGACAGGATTGATCCCGATCCGGGGGAACTCACCTCTCCAAGAAACCCCCGACATGCGGATACACCCCCCACCTCATCGTATGCACCCCTTGATCCGTGTGCGCGTCCGGACTCGTCGGACTCCTCAAAAGTGAAAGCCTCATGGTTTGTCCATCGACCGCATGCCCGTACTTGCAGTCGTTGACGAGCGCGACGCCGTAGCCGAACTCGGAGACGTCGGCAAACTTGTGCGCGCAGACCTCGAAGCGGGCAACGTCCCAGGAGGTGTTTCGGTGCGTCGGGCGGGAGACGGTGCCGAATTGGGTTTCGTAGCTGTTGGCGACAGACAGACGTCGATGAGGCAGAGTCAGTCCGGTGAGATGAGGTGAGAGAGGGCGAGAGGCAAGCAAGGCAATGACGTACGTCGCGTCCGTCGCATGCACATCCAGCGGCAGCTCGAACTTCAAGAACTTGTGCCTCTCGTGCCAATCAATCTCGGCTTCGAACCGGATCAGACTCCTCGCATCCTTCCTCAAGCTCCCAGCAACCGCATCGAGCGAGATCCTCACATGGATGTGGCTCTTCCCGACCTGGCACTTCACGTCGAGACTCGCTCGGAGCGGACCCGACTCGGCGACCGAGACCGAGGTGAAGACGAGGTGCTTGGGCGAGTGCTGGAGGTGGTGGATCTCAACGTCCCAGGCGTCCCAGTAGTTTGGGATGTCCTGGAAGAGGACGAACCCTGCGGTGGTGCCCGAGGGGATGAGCTCCCGGTCGAGGGCAACGTCGTAGATGGACGAGATCCGGCCGGACGAGATCTGGACCTCGATCGAGCTGTTCTTGAGCGAGAAGTTTCCGTTGCCGAGGTAGGTCGCTGGACATAGGTGGGATTGCGAGAAGTGCGGACAGGTGGTCAGCTCAAATCTCGGTTGGCGGAAGAGCAGTGGCCAAGAAAGACAGACTCACCTGACACTCCCTTCTCAAACTCGTCCGCAAACACGCCCTTGACCTCTGCCACACCCTCACCCGCGCTCGCATCCAGGATCATCCACCCCTTGTTCCCGTCCTTGGACACCTGTGCCACCGACGCCCTCAACGCCGTCTCCTCCTTCTTCCTCTTCGGGTCCAACTCAACCTCGACCACCTCCCTCCTCGGCACCCTCAACGAGTTGATCCCAAAGATCCTCGCCTGCTCTGCCGGAGGCTCCTTCTTGCTCGACGAGAAGAAGCCCGACGACGACGGACTCGCCGGCTGCTGCGCGTCAAGGAGCGAAGCCGACGAGCCAGGGAAGAGCGACTGGTACGCGTCCTCGAGCATGGTCGCGCACGACTTTGCGATGTCGGCGTAGTACCTCTCCGCGTCGTCGTAGACCATCTCGAGCGCCGATCCAGGGAGCACGTCATGGAACTGGCAGAGGAGCAGGTTCTCCCAGCACTCGTCCAGCTCCTTGCGCGGGTAGACGTACTTGGAGTCCTTTCCGATCAGCACCGCGAGCGTGGCAGCGTACTCGACCTCGCAGAGCATAATCTCGGACTTGCGGTTGCCCTTCTTGATGAACCCGTGCGAGGTGTAGGTTCCTCGGTGGAGCTCGAAGTAGAGCTCGCCTCGCCAGTTGGGGAGCTTGGTCCCGTTGTCGGTCGTCTTTCGGAGGTGCTCGAAGAAGGCGTCCATGTGCGAGCCCATCTGGACGAGCGGGACCTCGCGGTTGTTGTTCCCGAGAGCTCGCAGACGTCGGAGCTGAAAGAAGGTGAGAGCGAAAGTCAGGTCGGGTGCCTCGCAAATGCTGTTCCCACCTGCGCGCTGACCTTTTCGAGCATCGGCGCGGTCGGCCCTCCTCCACCATCTCCGTTTCCGAACAGGTAGAGCGCGTCTCCAGTGGCCTCGAGGTTCTTGTTCCCGTTCGCGCCCTTCTTGACCTCTCCGTAGTCGGCCTGCGCGTTGTACGTATCAACAGGCGTCATATGTGTTAGGATCTGCGAGCCGTCGAGTCCGACCCAGTTGAAGGACGAGTGCGGGAACTGGTTGATTGTGTTCCAGCTGAGCTTCTGCGTAAAGAAGTGCTTGGATCCTCCGAGTCGAGCGATCTGAGGAAGCTGGGACGAGTAGCCGAACGTGTCGGGGAGGACAAACGTGTCGCACGTCTTGCCGAAGCGGGACTTGAAGTATCGCTGACCGTACAGGAACTGTCGACAGAGCGACTCGCCCGAGGGCAGGTTGGTGTCCATCTCGACTGGAAAGAAACGAGCGTGTGAAAAAACGTCAGTCGTGTTGTCAGGATGGGTCAAGGAAAAGGGCAAGACTGACCCCAGGTAGCTCCGATGTAGCCGAAGTTTCCGTCTTGGATCTTGCCCTTGACCTTGTCGAACAGGAGCGGGTAGAGCGTCTCGAGCCACTTGTACTGCTGAGCCGAGGTTGCCGAGAAGCGGTGCTCTGGGTAGCGGTTCATCAAGTCGACCTGACTGCTCCAGCTCCTCGCCACTTTCTGCTGCGTGACCGAGAACGGCCAGAGCCAGGCACTGAAAGCAAGATGAAGACATAGGTCAGTATTGCTCTGAGCGTCAAGATGAACCTTGTCCACTTACGAGTCCTGCATGCAAAGAGACGGGAACCAGATCGGGTCGCGTCAGCCTCAGATATGATCGGGCTCGGCCATCAACTAAGTAAGCACTTACGATATGACTGGTGGAGCGACGGAACTTGTGAAAGAGTCAGCGTTGTGCGCGTCTGATCCATTAACGACCCTTGGTTGACTGACCAGTGCCCCAAACCCCAAAGCTTCGCGTCCGCCTTCGCCTTGTCCCCGCCCTTCTCCCACACCCCCTCCGCCTCCTTCTGCCACCCCTCTCCGAGAATCTTCTCGACGATCTTCCTCGCTTTCTCGATCGTCTCGACCTTGTCGTCCGCCTCAAACACATTGATGACCTCGTTTGCGGCGCGCATCGCTCGCTCCGAAAGCGGCGAGGACGCGTTGTCGTCCTTTGCGATCTGGACGAGCAGGTTGAAGTCCCACATGAGATGCCAGGCGGGCATATAGGGGACGACGAGGTCGGCCGAGTCGAGGGTGTAGTATCGGTTGGGCTGTGACAGGCGAAACGACGGCTCCGTCAGAAGTGGCACCCGGAACCAGCGGGGAGGGCTGGGAGATAGAGAGACTTACGTCAGGAGGCTCAATCTCGGCTCCGCCTTGGGGCACTCCGAACATCCCGTTGCATGCTAAGGGCGGAAGGAGAAGAAACATGCTGTCAGTCTGGCTGCGTCGAACGTGAGCGAGCTGGCGCAAAGGGTGTATGCATCGTGACGTACAAGTCTCGATGAAGATGTGGTGAGTTGATCCTCTCGCCTTCTTGTCCAGGATGTACTCGACCCGCCGAAGGTTGTCGGTCCCTCCGACGATGGCTGGAGACCAGATCGGAAGACGGCGTCGGTCAGCTCGGCCCCATCTCCTCGCGTGTTCGTGCAGCTCTGTGGCTGGAGGGCACGCGGCTGATGAGACTCAGACTGACCATGGATGGGGAGTCCCTCGGGTGTGTAGATGAGTCCCTCGCATCCAGGATCAAACTCGACTGGGGGCGGACGGAGCACGGGAACGAGGAGCCACGAGGGGTCAGCAGGGGGGCCATCCGGTCTCCTCCGAGAGGGCGAAGGAAGCCCTCGTCCAGCACGAGAGGACGCTTGCCAGAGCCATGAAAGACTCACACTGTACTCGCTCGTACTTGGTCCAGTCCTTGGGCACGTTGAGCGTGATCTTGAACCAGTGGTTCGACCCTAGGGTGAGGGGAGATGGAGACCGGTCAGCTCAGTCGGAGTCTGTGCGTCCGACCGAGCGCCGATAGAGACTTCTCCAGATGCGAGCGAGACTGTACACTCACAGGATGGTCCGAACGAGTCTCCCTTCTTTGCTGGCTTGTACTTTTGCCTCTTTGCCTCCTCGAAGGACGGCTTGTCTCCTGCCTTTGGGCTCCAGACCTCGAGCTTGACTTGCGGCTGCTGGTCCGTCCGGGTGGTGAACAGAGCCGAGGTGAGGTTGGCACTCTCGTAGTGTCCGCCGAGAAAGTTGTTGAACCTGTTGAGGGTCAGCGACTTGACCGACTTTGCCTCTGAGATCGAACAAGGCGATGAGGGCAGTCGAGGCGATGGACGGGGTCAGGCTCGAGATGGATCGGGGAGCTCCTACAGGTCTCTGCACTCACGGCCAGCCTCGAACGTGACTTGTGGGTACTCCTTTGTCCCTCCTCCTCCGTGGCTTGTGTTAAAGTGTTGCTGAGACATGATGGGTGGTTGTGTAGGAGGGAGCGAGTCCCACGAGGTGGGTCCGGCGAGGTCAGGTGAGGGATCGGCCTCGTCCTGTGGTTCCGCAGCTGTCCAAAGCCTTCGCCCCCGTCGAGATTTGGGTCAGCTCCAGCCCAACCAACCACCTGCCCGCCCAGACACTCGTGCAATGGCTAAAGTACGTACACAAGTCAGCTTGGCATGGCGTTGACCCTCGTGGCGTTCACTGACTACTCGTTCCTCTGCGTGCGTCTCCAGAAATCCTTCAAGAAGGTGAGCTTGAACTCTCCCTGCCTCCATCCCCGTCCATTCGCTGAGCTCGAAGCTCACCTGCTGATGCCTTCCTCCCCTATCGATTTCTGCGTTCCTAGTTCGCCGGAACTGGCAAGTTGAAGGCTGTGATCAACTCGCGTCGAGAGCACCAGAAGTCGCGCAAGCTCATCGAGGGCCGACAGAAGCGAAAGGCCGGAGCAAAAGGCCCGGGAGCGAAAGGAGGAGACGACGAGGAGGAGGAGGAGGCAGAGGACGGCGATGAGGTTGAGATCGAGGACCACAAGAAAGGGAAGAAGGGGTGAGTCTTGTCTGCTGGTGTCGTCGTGGGTGGGGAGCAGAGAGGGAGGCGCTCGTCTGCTGAGCTCGAGAGGCCGAACCTGACCGCCCCGTCCGTCGTCCCACCCTTGTTTGGCTCACAGACCCACAGACGTCGACGACCTGATGGGTGCTGGCTTCATGGAGGACTCGGACGTGAGTACTCAGCTCTCGCTGTTTGGTGAGACGGCCGAGCCTCCGCTCGGGCGAGAAGAGGTGAGCTCGCGAGCTCGAGCTGACTTTCTCTCTCGCCTTCCTCCCGCTCAACCAGGACGACGCGCCCGCCCCTGCCGGCCAGGACGATGATGACGACGGAGAGGACGCCGAGCTCGTCGACACCGACGATGACTTTGCTTCCCTCGACGACATTGACGGTCAGTACACCCTGCTTCGACGGGCCGAGTTGAGCTCAAGCTCACTCGACCGAGGGCTGACCTGACCTTTGCCCTCGTCGCTTCACAGAGATGGAGCAGTCTCATCTTGCCGCGCTCTCGACTCTCAAGGATACGGATCCCGAGTTCTACAAGTACCTCCAGGAGAACGACAAGGACCTGCTCAACTTTGGAAAGGACTCTGACGACGAGGACGAGGACGCCGTCTCGCCCCCGTCCCCTCCGCCCCAGCACGAGTCCCTCAAGGCGAAGAAGGCAGCCAAGAAGGCAAAGGCAGCCGCCGCCGAGGAGTCTGAGGACGACGAGGAGATGGACGCCGGAGGAGAGGACGACGACTCCGAGTTTGAGGGCTTTGAGGGCGGAGACTCTGACGAGGAGGGCGACATGATGGGCGGAGCCGACGCAAAGGGAAAGAAGGGCAAGGGAAAGGCAGCAGAGCAGACGACGGTGCTTACGATGGACATGCTCCGAACCTGGCAGAAGGGCATGCTCGAGGTCAGTCCAGTTTCATCCAAGCCCATCTGCGGCTCGCCATCGTGTGCTGACGCGTCCCTGCTCTTTGCCCTCTCAGAAACGTTCGCTCCGATCGCTCCGACGACTGCTGCTCGCGTTCCGAGCTGCTGCGCACTCGAACGAGGACGAGGACGACAAGGCGCAGACGTTTGCGTACGACATTGAGGACCCCAAGGTGTTCAACAAGCTCATCCTCACCACGCTCAAGTACACCCCGCTGCTCCTCACCACCCACATCCCCTACCGACTCTCGCCCACAACCGGCCGATACAAGCTGCTCAAGTCACCTCCTCCTGCGCTCATGAAGATGCTGCTCTCGTACGTTGCCAACCTGCTGCACCTCATCTCGCAGCTGCCCGACGACGAGGCCGCCGGGGGACTGCTCCGCGTGTGTCTGTCCGAGAGCGCAAAGATGGTCCCCTGGATCGGAGGCGCCAAGAAGACGGTCCGGATGTACCTCAAGACGCTGCTCGAGCTCTGGTCGACCGGAACCGACGGAACGCGGATCCAGTGCTTCCTCGCGATCCGCAAGCTCGTCTCTGCTGGAGACGAGAGCGTCAAGGACATGGTCCTCAAGGGCATCTACCTCTCGCTCCTCCGAACGTGCAAGAACACCTCGATCCACACCTTGCCGTCCATCAATCTGATGAAGAACTCGGCCTCGGAGATCTACTGTCTCGACCACGCGGCCGCGTACCAGCACGCGTTCGGGTACATCCGTCAGCTGGCCGTCCACCTCCGAAACTCGATGCGCGTCAAGACAAAGGACTCGTACAAGGCCGTGTACAACTGGCAGTTTGCCCACTGCATCGACTTCTGGTCTCTGGTCCTCTCGACCGCCTGCTCTCGCGAGACGAGGATCCAGCGGGGAGGAGTCGAGTCGGAGCTCCAACCTCTGATCTACCCGTTGGTCCAGGTCACCCTCGGCGTCATCCGTCTCATCCCGACCTCGCGCTACTTCCCTCTCCGGTTCCACCTCCTCCGCTCGCTCCTTCGTCTGTCGACCCACACCAAGACGTACATCCCTCTCGTCCCGTCCCTGCTCGAGCCGCTCGCCTCGGCAGAGTTCACCCACAAGCCGAAACCGTCCACCTTGCCCCCGCTCGACTTTGAGTACCACATCCGGGCACCGTCGACGTACCCGCGCACACGGGTCTACCAGGATGGGCTCGGGGAGGAGATTGCGTTCTTGCTGCTCGAGAGCCAGGCGTTGATGAGCACGAGCATCGCGTTCCCCGAACTGGCGATCCCGGTGGTGACCGCCCTCAAGCGGTTCGTCAAGAAGGGCAAGAACGGCAAGGTCGGCTCGCACTTCAAGCTCCTCATCGAACGCATGGAGAACAACTCCAAGTGGGTCTCGGAGAAGCGCAAGAACGTCGAGTTTGCGCCGAACGACAGGGGGGCGGTGGAAGGGTTCTTGGAGGGGGTCGAGATCGAGACGAGTCCGTTGGGGACGTACTGGCGTCTGCAGAAGAAGGTCAGGGACACCAAGCGCAGGGAGGTTGAGAAGGCGGCCCGTGAAGAGCGAGGACCGGAGGAGGATGGGTCCGAGGGTGGAGAGGATGAGGATGAGGAGGAGGAGGAAGAGGAGAGCGAGGCGGAGATGGAGATGGAGTCGGATGAGTAAGGATCTAGATTGGGCATGCTTTTCTCTTATCATTTATGATTGTTTTGAGAAAGGTTCATGGTCGTGCAAGAGAGTAGAGAATTGCGGCGGAGGTGATGGGCGAGAATGGCGTCTACCACACGGGAGGGAAGCAGGTCGGCTTGTGCTGTTTCCTTTTTTTCTTTCTGATGATCTGCATCAAAAGGCAGGAACATATAGCTCAGTCAGATCTGAACGGTGGCTGTTGCGGACCTCACATGAGGACGTATAGACTCACCACGACTGCAGTAGCGAACGCAGCGACACTGGCGAAACACGTCACAGATCGTCAGTCACAATTGGTCAGGATGGGAAAGCTGACCTGTACTCACTCTTCCACACTCTGACATCTCCATCCCTTCAACCGGCTGAACGCAGACCTCGCCAGCGGGAAGGGTACGCATCAACTGTGCCTCACAAAAAGGACCCGCGCTCCACCTTCCGAGCTCAAAGTGGAAAGGCAACAAGCCCGTGCTCACACCCAGAGCAGTGTACATCCGGTCAAAGTGCGCATGGTCGCCCTCGCCGTCAACAAAGTGTCGGCGAAGTCGATCGATCTGACTGAGCAGGGGAGCTGTACGAGGTGACCGCGGGCGGAAGAGAGCCCAGTACTCGTCTGAGTCGAGGGCTGAACCGAGGTTCTCGTTCAAAAGGCCTGGAAGACTGAACAGACTAGAGTGGAAGAAGTGACCGGACTGGAGAACGCATTGGTGCTGGGGGAGAAGGGTAGACAAAAGTCAGTCACGCTGAGGACGACACGATACACTACAAGAGTCAACCTACGCCGCTAAAGATTTGATCTAGCCCTACGAGCCGCTCGAGGAGGATGAAGATGAAGGTCGACCCGTCGTCCGGACGAGCTTGACAGAAGCGGCGGATGTGTCGTGTGGTCTCCCTGTCCGATAGGAGCAAGTACTCGACCGGCGGGAGGATGGTGAACCGATAGACTCTGCTTGTTGTGATGAGTTCTGTTCCGTCCAGCTGGGTCGGGAACGGATTGAGGAAGAAGGTGCGCAAGAGGGCGGGCAAGCAGAGCGAGCCGAGCTCGTGCTGAGCGAATGCGATCTCGTCGCAGAAAGTCAGCGTCAGTCAAGAGATACGTCGGGCCGAGACAGCGAGAGGTACTGACCCAGAATGGGATAGTGATCTCTTCATCACTCCCTTCTATAGCCTGCGTTCGAAGGAGCGAGACAGTGGCCCGCATCAGCAGGTATCGGACGTGCTCGGGAACTGACGGACTCACCCATGGAGCTTGCTGCTCGACCTCTGCGTCTGTGAGCACCTTTGCGGCTCCGGCTTCCTAACCAGATTTCAATCCAAATGTTTCGGCATGACGGATGAAGGTGGAGTCAAGGGCTGGGGACGGTCGACGTCGGGAGTCACTCGACGTGAGCTCGTCTCGAGCTCAGTGACGGCCCCGTCCTCACTCGGGCTCTGTCCCGCTCTCACCTCGCCGATGCGCTCGAGTATGAGCTGGCATGACTGTGCTCGGGAGGCTTTGGTCTTTCGCTTCAGAGCACCAATAATGACTTGCGAGGGCGGATGCGGAGGCAAAGCTCAGGGTGGGACGGGGCGAGCTCGGTGAGCTTCCGTCGTCGAGTGTCTTCCGACGTCCATCTCGCTGCTTCCCTTCCCAACGACCCTTCGATCGCTCGAACACAGCATGTCCGGCAAGTCTAGCCTTCCTCCTCTCACTGTCCAAGCCATCCCGGACGACCACCCGGCCATCAAGAGATACCGCGAGCAGCACGGCATCACAGGAGGCGTCGCCATCGTCGGCAGTGGGCCCGTCTCCATGTCCGGCAACAGGATGCCGTTCCAGCGACCTGTCCTGTCCGACATGCTGCCTCTCGCTCAGGCGCTCGGGCTCGACAGAGAGGGCGGATGGATCCAAGTCTGGAAGGCAATGGGCCAACCGGAGAGGAAGCAACTCTGCGAGCTCGTGAGTGACCCGTCTCTCGTCTCGCTCGTAGCCTGTCCGTCTGATCCAGAAGCTGATCCGACTCTTCTCGATGTCTCGATAGGTGTGGTCTTTCTTCCTCTGGAACGGAGCCAAATCCGTCGCTGGGAACCCGCATGCGTCAGTGCACACCCTCGGCTTCCCGCTCTGCGCTCATCGCTGAACCGAGATGTACCTGGCTTGGTGTTCCCACATCCACTCCAGGTACTGCTTCTGCTCAAAGTATCTTCCGCGCGTCATCGCGGCTGCGCTCGCGGAACCCTCTCCGTCGTTGCAGACCTCGCCCTACGACCTGATCCTTCGAGCTGCGTGCGAAACCCCGCTGATGGGTCACTACCTCCGATCTCGACCCGACCAGGCGATCGCGCTTCGAAACACGTACTACAAGAAGTGCTTGCACGGTGCTGGAAAGCCTCCAGTGTTGGCACCGCAACACGCCCAGCTTGGGACTGATCAAAGACGATCGATTCATTCGTGGTGACAGAACCTGTCTCCCGATGTCATCGTCGAGTTTCTGCAGCCCCACGTCTTTGTGGTCCACACCTGCATCCTCGCCTACGTTTCTTCGCCCTATTCAACGCCCACCCAAAGGTCGCCGCCGCTGCCGCTCTCGCTTCTCGACGCGCGCCTTCTCCACCCGCTCGCTGCTCAGATCGTCCCTGTGTACAGGGCAAAGCAGCGTCAGTCGTCCTTCCTGTGGCGCGGCCAGCTGGAGGTCAACGTTCTCGTCTTCACCGTTGCGATGGGGACAGAGAACGTGCTCAATGTCCTGCCCAAGCTGCTTGATCCCAAGTTTGCACCGAGCGGCGTGGACTTTCTCGCTTGTCGAGGGATCGGAGTGCCGACGAAAGACATTACTCAGACCGGCTCGTTTGGATTCAAGGACGTCAAGGATCAGCTCGAGTGTTTCGAGGGAGATCCCAAGAAGATGAAGGCCTGCTCGAGGATCAGTCGACGGACCTTCCGGGACCGTCCATGATGCGGCACGCTAACTCAAACGATCTTCGACTTTGGCTACTGCAGTGCAAGGTGGTGTACTACTGCAGCAAGGGTGACTCGCAACTCCCGGTCGCTTTGTTATGATCTTACAAGTGCTGACCCTCCCTCCCCCCCTTCATTCGCGTCTTTTGTGTTGCCTGCCTCGGCTTCACCCATTCCAGAGCACCGGAAGCACGACTGGGAGATCGGAAACCACAAGCCCTTCTGCCAGAAGATCGTCTGGGACGAGCTCTGAGCCCGTTTCCTCGAGCGGCAACCCACCCGAGCAACGAAACGAAACGACACGATCTTTTTTTGTTTCCCTTTCAGTTTAATTCAATCTCATGACCTTTCTCCCTCTTCTTTTGCAAACTGGGGTTCCCCGAGCCCAGGAGGAGGAAAAGGAAACGACATTGGATTGGACTGGTGTCTAGTCTAGTCTACTCGCGTCGGGCAGAGTACTTCTTGACGCACTCGAGGTAGTGGCGCATGTCCTCGGGGTCGACCTGGAGAGGTAGAGAGAGAAGGAAAGAAAATGAGGAAGGGAAGCAAAGGGAGGGGAGGGGGAAAGAGCCAGTCAAGTCAGCCTTCTCGGTCGCATCGAACGGCGACGCAACCCCTTCCAGGGATGATCCCTGAAGAAGACGACATCGGAAAACGATGAAGGGCAGGGAAGGACGGAGCCTCGACGTACCTGCGGTGTGATCCCGTGCCCGCTGGAAAAGATCAAAGAGGTGTCGCTTCAGCTATGATCTGACTCACAAGCCCGTACAGATGGAACCTTGAAACGTACAGGTTCGAGATCCACCCCTTGGGCCCCTTCCCCTCTCCGATAAACCCGTCACAAACCCTCTTGACCTCCTCCTCGATCCCCTGCTTCCCACCATACAGACACAACGGGTCCGCGTTCCCCTGCAGCGCCACCCTCCCGCCGGTCACCTCCTTCGCCTCCTTCGCGGTGATGCACCAATCCAGCGCGAGCACGTCAAACTCTCCCGAGCGAGAGAGCAGGTCGAGCAAGGTGTTGGCTCCCTTGGCAAAGAGGATGATCGGGGGCGGGGTGAGACCGAGGGCGCGGAGGTTGGAGCGGAAGAGGCGGGCGATCTTGAGGAGGGGAGGGAGGGCAAAGGTGGTGAAGTGGTACGGGGTGAGTTCTCCGGCCCACGAGTCAAAGATTTGGACCATCTGGAAAAACCAAGGGGCAGAGATACAAATCGAGACAAAGGAGAGTCGTATCAGCCAATAGGCAATTGTAAAAGACGCGTGGGCCTGCCTCGAGACTTCGACATGGAGGACAGAAGGGGGACCGGGGAGAGGAGAAACTGACCTGAGCTCCCGCCTTGACCTGTCCTACGAGCAGATCCGCACACACGACCGCGATCCTGTCGAGCAACTCATGCGTCTCCTCCGGCCACTTGAACAACCAGCTCTTGCTCTTCTGGAACGTCTTTGTCCCTCCCCCCTCGACCATGTACGAGAACAACGTGAACGGCGCCCCACAGAACCCAATCAGCGGCACCTCCCCATCGAGCTTCTCCCTCGTCAGCGAGATAGCCTCGAACACGTAGCCGAGCGTCGCGTCAATGTCGACGTCCTTGGTGAGGCGGGCCATGTCTTGGGGCGTGTTGATCGGGTCAGGGAGGAACGGACCGGGTTTCATCTCGACGACGAGACCCATCGCTTGTGGGACGACGAGGATGTCGCAGAAGATGATGGCTGCGTCGAGGAGGCCCGAGTAGCGGCGGATCGGTTGGAGGGTGAGCTCGGCGGAGAGGGCGGGCGTCTGGCAGCACTCGAAGAACGAGTGGTTCGCTCGGAGGGCGAGGAACTCTGTGGGCGGGAAAACAAGGATAGAACGATGGTCATGTTGTGGCGGGTAGGAGAGGGCGTCGAGAGGACGACGAGACGAGTCGAGACCGGTAGGCGATGGGGAGGGAGGAAAGAAGGAGAGCTCAAAAGTCAGTCTCGACCTGACCTTCGCTTCCGTCGGCATTGAACCCGCCTTAGCACGGGGCGAGTGAGTGGACGTACCGGGCAGGTATCGACCAGCCTGTCGCATCACCCAAGCGGGCGCGCGCTCCGTCTCCTCACCTGCAGCAAGGAAGGAGGGGGAGAGGGGACGCCATGCGGTCGGTCAGCTCCTGGGGTCCGAGCTCAACGGAGATCGCACACTGGACCGGCTTTACCTCGCGCGGCTCGGAGGAGCAGATCGTTCCTCAAGGGAGGAAAGTCGGCATCGGTCTTGACAGGGTACGGCATCAAGGAGAAGAGAAGAGAAGAGAGGACTAGACGGGGTCGGCGTTGGAGGAGGTCGGCCACCGGAGGATACGAAACGAGATTCGGGGGTCCGGTGAGCTCTGTTTCCCTCTGACGTGGGTCGACGGTCATCCATCTTCGACTGGCAGGGATGGCCGCTCGAGAGGGAAAGGGATACTTGTTCGTCAGAAGCTATATCATGATTGCTTCAAGCGCAGGGGAGTGCTCTCTCTCCCTCTTGGCCGGGTACTAACTCCGCTCCCGGTCGCCTTCCGACGACGACCGTCATTCCCTTACAAGCGATGCCAGCTTGAGCGCTCACGTGGACGGCTATGATGTCTTACGCGACCGACGTGGGCGCACTGTCCTGGTGCCGGTCGAAGGTGAGCTCGAGGCGAGATCGCGAGCTCTCTGTCTTGAGCTCGCTCGCTTCCCCCAACCCCTTTCGACCAGACTGCTGTGGCCGTCCTAAACACGATGAGCAAAGCCATCAAGATCCAGGCTCCTCCTTCCTCCCCACCTCGGTCACCTTCGACTTTGACTGATCCTCTCCGTCCAGCGTCGTCCGCCAAGGGTTCGTTCATCCGCACCCCATCCCCCCTCGAGCTCACTCCCTCTCTCTCGTTCCCTGACGCGTCGTCCCCTCCTCTTTGTCGTCCTAAAGGCTCCAAGCTGTGTCGCAACATCCTCCTCGACGGTATATGCCGCAACGACGAATGTGTGTTCCAGCATCCTCCTCCCAAGGACAAGGACAAGGACAAGGCAGACACCGACGCGAGCTCGCCCGTCGTGGCCAACAAGAGCACGCTCTCGGTCCAGCACGCGGCAGCTCCAGCGTTCGTGCCCAAGAGCGCGAACGTACAGCTAGCAGGGTTGGAACCGCCAGGGTCAGGTCAAGGATCGCAGGTGTGAGTTCAGGCGATCAAGGGGACAGACCGTGGGCACGACGAGCCTAAAGCGGAGCTCAGCTCAGGTCGGACGAGCTGGGAGCTCGTCGTCGGCTTGTCGGCCCAATGTGCTCCTGTACCAGCACGAGCCCCGTGCGGCGGGTCGCGACCCGCCAGACACATGCTCGCGGGCTGATCTGTCTCGACTGTCGAGCTGACGTTCGACTTCGGTTCCCCTCTCTCTCGCTCTCTCTCGCAGGACGTCCCCGACCCTGTCTGCCGCCACACCCGCGTTCGTCGTCGGAGCAGGACGCTCACCGACCAAGGCAAACGCTCAGGTGACGGAAGGCACGCTCAACAGAGCGTCAGAGGCGTTCACCCAGCTGTCGCTCGTCAGTCCCAGTCCAGCCCTGTCTCGTCCATCTCCGAGGGCCGCTGCCAGCATGCTGACCGAGCTGTCCTCTTTCATGCCACACCGAATGCATCTCTTCCCATTGACCAGGGAGCAGCCCCGTTCAACCCTTCCTCCTCCAGCTCTAGCGCTCCCCCTCTTCCTGATCTCGCCCTCTACCCCGGGTCCGACCTCCTCGCCGTCGACCCTTACTACCCTCCCCCTCCGCTCCGCCAACCGCTCGACTACCACCTGTACACGACCCCGCTCCCCCACATCACCAACCTCCACCCGTCCCAGACGCCAATCCACACGTTCTTCCTCGCACCGAACCTGAGGGAGGAACTCCAGAGGAGGTCGGCGGCGGTGGTCGAGCAGGGAGGGGAGAAGGGACCAGGGGTCCCGGAGGAACTGCATGTGTATCATTCGTTGAGTCCGTTGGAGGGGCCGCAGACGGGGCCCGAGGGGAAGAACAAGAGGGTGTTTGGGTTGGGCACGGAGGTTTGGAAGGCGGTGTGTGAGATGGATGGGAATGTGTATGTGCTGAGGAGGGTGGAAGGTGAGTCGAGGAGGGACCCTTCCGGCTGAATGGAGAGGTGGTAGACTGACTGGTTATTGTGTGCGTGTGCGCGGGGATGCCAGGCTTCAAGATCATGCACGACACGGCGTTCAGCCCGATCGAGGCGTGGCGACGGATCCGCCATCCGAACGTCGTCTCGGTCCGGGAGGCGTTCACCACCAGACTCTTTGGCGATCACTGTCAGTTCGGCTCGTTTCTTCATGTTTTCTAGTTTCCCGACTGGTCCAGTGTCCCAGACCTGACGTCTGATCGCCTTCCCCTCTTCTCGCCCGCTCCCCCAGCCGTCATCTTCGCGTACGACTACCACCCGACCTCCCGCACCCTCCTCACCGAACACTTTGTCCCCAAACCTCCAGCGGTAGGCAAGAATGGCCGCCTGCAACCGTCCGACATGCACGTTCCGGAGAAGGTGCTCTGGAGCTACATCACCCAGCTGTGCAACGCCCTCAAGGCGATCCACTCGGAAGGGTTGGCGGCGAGGATGGTAGGCGAGCCGAGTAAGGTGTTGCTGACGGGACGGAATAGGGTGAGAATCAACTGTTGTGGGATCATGGACGTTGTGGGATTTGATGCGGGGGGAAAGGGGATTGGACAGCATCAGGTTCGTACGGTCATCGTCGGTTTCTTTCTGTTATCTCGTCCCGGTCGGTGTCGTGCGGTTGCGCTGACCCGGAATCCTCACTTACTTCTTCTTCCCTCCCCATCTCTTCGTCTTGCACCGATTGAACCCCCCGTCTACCTTCGAATCCAAAGCAACAAGACCTGCTCTCGCTCGGTCTCCTCATCCTCTCGCTCACCAACCTCTCTCTCGACGCCGCCTCCCACCCGTCAAACATCCCGAAAGCCCTCGAGATCCTCTCGCACAGGTCGTACTCGACCGAACTCAAGAACGTCGTGCTGTTCTTGCTCCAAGCAGGTGGAGGCGGAGGCGGAGGGCAAGGGAACGGGCCAAAGGGGATCGACGAGGTGTTGGCGATGTTGGGACCGAGGGTGCTGAACGAGCTGGACGCGAGCATGAAGTCAGTATATTTGAGCACCGCGAGGGGCATCCGCCTCGTCTCGTTCTTTCCAGATGATCTGTGGGAGCAATGTGAACTGACTGCGATCCTCTCGTTTCTTTTCCCTTTCCCTTTTCGTTGACGTAGCTACTCTGACCTGCTCGAGTCCGAGATGACGCGCGAGCTCGAGAACGGGAGGCTCGTCCGGTTGCTGTGCAAGTTTGGGTTCATCAACGAACGGCCAGAGTACGTCCTGTTCGAGCAGTGCGAGGGTCTCTTGTTTCATCTTGTTGCTCCTTTACTGACCTGCCTGTATCTTGTCTTCTCCTTCCCCCTCCTGACTCACCTTCGCTCGGCGCTCGTCCCCCCTCGCTTCCTCGCTACGGTCTCCCTTCGCTCGCTCGCACGCGCAGATTTGACCACGACCCTCGGTGGTCCGAGTCAGGGGACCGGTACATCCTCAAGCTGTTCCGGGACATGGTCTTCCACCAGGTCGACCATCTCAACAAGCCCGTGTTGGATCTGAGCCATGTGCTGACGTGTTTGAACAAGGTCAGTTCTGACTGACCCGGGGCGAGGCGAAACGAGGCAAAGGGTCCGTTCTGATCGGCACTGAACTGACTCGACTCGACACCTTTTTCTTCTGCTTTCGTTCCGATTCGCTTCACCACTTCGTCCCCTTCCCCGCCCCGGCTCACATCGCCTCCCTCCCCCGCTTGCTCGCTTCATCCATCCGCCTGTCTTGCTCAACGGCCACTCAAACCCAGCTCGACGCCGGCTCGCCCGAAAAGATCATGCTCATGTCCCGGGACGAGCAGTCGTGCCTCGTCGTCTCATACCGGGAGATCAAGAGCTGTGTCGAGGCGGCTTTCGCGTGAGTCCGGTTCCTCCCTCTTTTCTCCCCCCTCTGGCTCGGTCCGATCTATCTAGCTCTGGCTGACCTCTGAGTCATCTATCTCTCATTCCGTTTCCCAGGGATCTCGCGAGGGGATCGGTCTGAACCCATAACATCTTAGAATGAAATGAGAAGAGACCATGGAGCCTGTCTTGAGTGAACGGAAAGGAAAGACGATGGAAACGGTCGATGCGTTTGCCTGATCTGTGCGCGAGGATGAGGATGAGAGAACAAGGTTTGTGCGGGATGGGGGTGGGGCGATGTTGAAATGTAAAACAAGATGTCAGCGTCCCAGAAGACTGTAAAGGCGAGGACGCGAGAGGGAGCGGGGGAGTTGCGGTTCGCGCGTGAGCTCACCCACACGAGCTCACCCGTCGCTCCTTCCTTCCTTCCTTCCTCGTCCATCACCCCCGCCCCGCCCGAGCACGACTACGCCATGTCGGTCCCCCCCTGCCCCTTTTGTTCCTTATACTGGCTTACTGACGAACCACCCTCGCACAGGTCCTCGAGCTCGAAACCGACCCTCACGCTCAAGCGCAAGTCCGGTGCCAGCGTTGGACCGTCCCGCCTCGGAACACCCTCTGCCCCTTCTCCAGCGGGAGGAGGAACACCAGCACCGTCTGTACGTCTCGGTCTCGAAACACAAACTCACTCTTCAACTTGACCGCGCTGTTGATCCCATAAGGACCGGCCGGACGAGTCGCTGACCTCGCTCTCCCGCCATCAATCACCTGGTCTCGCCCACCTCGCCGCCCCTAGTCCGCTGTCCTCTCCGCCTCCTTCTTGACCCACCCGCGACCGTTCAAGTCCCCGCACTGGCTCACAGGGAAACAAGCTCGGACGGGCAAACCAAAGACGGGGAAGCAGGTGTTGCAGGGGGAGAGGGAGAGGATGCCCAGACTCGTTGCTGCGGTGTCCCCTTTGGATGGTGCATGGACGATGGGGGAGGCGCATGGGTGTGAGTCCCCCCCTCTCTGTCCCTTCGCAGGAGAGAGAGCGAGAACTGACCCGATTGGGGTTGGGTTGGGTTGAAATGGGGACACAGACACGACCCTCCACCCACCTCCGTCCCTCTTACCACCCAAGAAATACTGCGATCTCACGGGCCTCCCGGCGCCGTACACCGACCCGGTGACGGGGCTGAGGTATCATAGCAAGGAGGTCTATGGGGTTATCAAGACGCTGGTGAGTCAGCGAGCCCACCCGAGCATCGCGAGGGTTAGAGGCGGAGTGAGCTGGGGATCGGGGAGGCAACGGGTCGGGACGATGAAGAAGGACGGGGGACGAACCGGGAGGAGAAAGGGCGGCAACGACGGATCCTGCTGCGACATGACTGACCCCTTCATCCTTCTTCCTTCCTCCTTCCTCTTGCATCGCTCGTCTTGCCCCGCCCATAGCCCCCAGGGTCGGACCAGCTCTATCTCGCCCTCCGCGCAGCATCGACCTCGATCCACTAGTCCTTCCCTTTTCCGTTCCACTCTCCCAGCCTCTTACGAGTGCCCTATATCTTTCCGCTTCTCTTACGACCCGCATGAACCCAGACAGACCAGACAGATGAGATGGTTCCTATTCTCTCTGCTCGTTCACGTTCCTTTCTCGTGCCTTTTTCGTTTTGGTCCCGTTTCCGTTCGTCTGCCCCTTCGCTCACCTGTGCGCTTCGTTCGCCTCGACTCTCCTCGCCGCGCCTCGCCTCGCCCCCGACCCTGTCCGTCCTCAAGTCGCGGGGCTCAGTCTCACGAGGTCGTGGAAGTTCTCAGTCAGATTCGTCCAGTCCAAACAGTCTCGCGTTTGTGTTCGTTTCAAGATCATGCCATCCATCCCCATCCTGTGGGTCCGATCAATGCTTGTGGTCGTGCGTATGCTCCATATGTGTGTGGGAGTCCAGCGAGTCCAACGACTCGACTTCGGAGAAGACGACCTTGACCTGCCGCGTGCCAGACAGAGCAGCACCAGAAAAAGGACAGTCAGCTCAGCCAGGCAACTTGCAACTTCGCCGTCGCCGAACAGCAAGACAGCAAGAAACTCACCTCCCTGACCCCCTCGACCTCGCTCTCGATCTTCCCCTTTAGCGCCTGACCGACCCGCTCGGCCTCCGCAAGAGAGACCTGGCTCGCACGCGCGAACGCCAGCTCCACCTCCATCCGGGCTCCACCTCCGACAGAGATCCCCCGGACGGTTTTGAGGCGCCACTCGTTCGCTCCTGCCCCTGGTCCGTCCCCCCCTGCCTCGCTCCCGCCCAGGCTCACTCCGCCCGAAAGCATCTCGAGCCTCGCATCCTCGATCGAGCCCCTCGCTCCCTGCAGCGTCGCCTCCGGACAGCTCGCGTCGAGCAAAGAAAGGGTCGAGGACCAGGCGAGTTTCGAGGATTGCGTCAGGAGAAGGAGCGAGACGAAGATGCCCCCGAGCGGGTCGAGGATGGGCATCCCCCAGTAGGAGCCAAGGATCGACAGCAGGGCGACAAACGAGGTGAACGCGTCGGACCGGTGATGGAGCGCCTGAACGAGGAGAGGGGGATGACAGTTTAGTCAACCGGCTCAAGAGTGCGCACGTCGATGGAGCAAGCAAGAGAATTAAGAGGGCGACGTACATTCGCGACCAACACACTGGAGCCCTCCTCGTCCCCTACTTTTTTGGTCACCCGGTACAACCACTCCTTCACCACCACCGATCCTAGTGCGGTCCATGCAGCGTTCGGGTCGAGGACGCCCGTGACGGCGTCTACGGGGGCGGGGCCGTGCGAGTGTCCGGCGTGCGTCGGGAGGATGGAGGGGAGATGCGGGAGAGAGGAGATGAAGGGGTGGAGGGATGAAGTGGAGGGGAGGGGGAGGGCGGTGAGGAGCTGGGCAGGTAAAGAAGCGGGAGTGAGCAGGAAGCGGCTACGCCTCGCGCTGCTCGCGTCGGGGAGAGAAGAGACATACATGGTACGAGTGCAAAAAGATGCCTACGCTGCCTGCGACGAGGATCGATGAGACGCCGAGCATGCCTGCGGTGTCAAACTTGGCGAGGCCAAACGGGAACAGGCGCGAGGGCGGCTTGCGGGACATGTTGCTATCAAAGGGTAAGCAACGAACGTTTCGAGTGGAGTCGAGTGACCGGGTAGAACGTTGGACAGGGTGAGCGAGAGGAAGCGACACGGATCGGCGAGGAGCGGGGTCGGAGATGGGCGAGGGGAGGCAAGGGAGCGGAAGAGAAGAGAAGAACATACGAGTCAGTCACGAGCACGAAAGACGCGTCAGATCTGGTGCATAAACAGGAGCAGAAAGTCGACGTACTAGCAGAACAGCGTGACGAAATCTCCCAACAGATCCGATGCCGAGTGGCCTGCCTCGGCGAGGAGGGAGGCAGAGTTGAACCGCCTGTCGATCAGAGGAGAAGAGGTAAGGGGTCAGCTTTGGGAAGACGAGGAGCATCCTCGCTCGGCTCATTCGCAGTCGTTCAATGACGGTCTCTCGTCAGACCGAAGCGGTGGGTGGACACCAGCCTGGGGTGTTGAGCTCGCGAGCTCCCCTCTCCGACCCTTCCCCTCCCTCCGCCTGTCCCTCCCTCCCGACCTCTCCCGACTCCCCCTTTTACCCGACACAGCCTCCAGAACGACTCCCAGACCGAGAAAGAGACTCACCATCCAGCAAACACCTTGACCCCTACCAGCCCGACGTTACTCGCCATCCCCAGCAGGGTCACCCGCGCTCCCCGATCGCCCTTCCCCGACAGGGCAGCCCGCAACGAATCCGGAGAGGGAACCTCGTGCGCGTGCGAGTGGGTAGAGAAGAGGGAATGACTGTGACCGGCGTGGTCGTGGCCCTTGTGAGAGTGTTTTGGAGAAGGTTTCGGGGGTTGCGAGGGGGGCTGCGAGGGAGGAGGAGGGGGAGACGAGCTCATCGTGCGACGCGAGCTTGCGAGGGAGCCGGACAGAGGGGAAGACGGACGGAGAGATGAGGTGAGGCGGCGGGCGAGACTGGTCATGCACGGTTCAAAATAAACGAGTTGGGTGGGGAAATAATCGAGGGCGGGCGGGCGAGGGGAGAAGATGGGTGGTGGGTTGTGGTGAGCTCGCGCGAGCTCGACGAGATGGGAGGACAGGTCGCGCGCGAGGGGAACGTCACCGCTCGGGTCCTGTCAGGGCTGCGCCTTTGCGAGGTAGCACAGATCTGTCTGGGACATCACGCCAGCTGAGCAAGCGCTTTGGCTCTGGCCTAATCGTTTTCGCCAGGCGTAAGGACGAAGTCCAAGGGAAGGACGGACGGACGTGGCGCACTCAGCCTCGCGAGGCGACGCTCGTCATGTAGGCGAGAGGTAGAACAAGACAGACTAAGAAGAAGTTGCGCACCACATGCAATCATACAGATCCCGGCCCCTAAGGGCCACCCTCTACTGCCGCGCGGCCTTCCTCTTCAGACTTGCCGCGTTCAGCTGGTCCAACATGGTCACCGTCGTCTCCCAGTCCACACACGCGTCCGTGATCGAGACCCCGTACTCCAACTTTGCGCTCCCTCCATCCTTGGGCACGTCCTGCCGTCCAGCCGCAAGATTGCTCTCGACCATGATCCCCGTGATCGACTGCTCCCCATTCGCGACCTGCTCCGCCACCGACGCAATCACCTTGGGCTGGTTGCGGTAGTCCTTTTGCGAGTTGCCGTGCGAGGCGTCGACCATCAGACTGGGCTTCTTCTCTGGCTGAACCTTTGCGAGCGCGGCTGAGGCGGCCTGGACGTCCTTGGCCTCGTAGTTTGGGCCCTTGGTTCCTCCTCGGAGGATCACATGCACGTCCTCGTTCCCGCCCGTCTTGACGATCGCCGAGATGCCCTGGCTGGTGACACCCAGGAACGCGTGCGGGTGGCTCGCTGCTCGCATCGCGTCGACAGCGACCGAGACGGACCCGTCGGTCCCGTTCTTGAACCCGATCGGGAACGAGCAACCCGAGGCGAGTTCTCGGTGGAGTTGCGACTCGGTCGTTCGCGCGCCGATGGCTCCCCACGAGATGAGGTCCGAAATGAACTGGGGGGAGATGGTGTCGAGGAGTTCAGAGCCGACAGGGATGCCGAGCGAGGTGATGTCCACCAGCAGTTGACGGGCGATCCGGAGACCTTTGTTGATCTGAGACAGGGGGAAGAGGAAGAGAAGCACAGAGAGGGTGAAGGAGGTAAAGATTCAGGGTGGTCAGTCGAGTTGAGAGGTGGACGGGAGGAGGGCGAGCTCGGGGAGGAGCGGTCGAAGCTCACCTTGTACGAGTTGTCAATGTCCGGGTCGCTGGGCACACAACGAAGGAACGAGTCAGGTCAGCAGGCTAAAAGCTACCGAGAGCAAGACATGTACGACTCACTTGATGAGTCCCTTCCATCCGACAGTCGTCCGCGGCTTCTGCAAGGCGGAGAGAACGAAGGTGAAGGCAGAAGCGGGGGAGGTCGGTCAGCCAACGTTCGTCCTCGAGCGAGGTCCCCGTCAAGCGACAAACGACCAACCTCGCTGCAACAACCACCAAGCAAGCGAGCAACCAGGTCAGTCTTGTTGCTTTGTCAGCGAGAGGGAAAGACTAAAGGGGACGTACAAGTAGGCCCTCATGATGAGCACCAGTCCGTCGTACTTGTCCACCACCCCAGCGAGCAACGCAGCGTACTCGAGCGCCTCAGCAGGCCTAAGACCCCAAATCAACACACACACCAAGTCAGCTCGTGACCCTCGACAAAGACGAGGACCGAGGACGAAAGAGAGGTCCAACGCACGAATGGATCGAGCACGGCCCAACGACGACGACAATCTTGTCGTTCGACCCGTCAATCGCAGCAGCAGCTTCTTGGCGACCGCGTCGGATCGTCAGACGAGACGCTTCGGGCAGCTGTCACACGTACGGAACGAAGCGAGGTCCAGCGAAGGAAGGGGGTTAGCTCCCGTCGGCCGAAACGAACGAGCTCGAGGACGAGAGCTCAGAGCTCACAGGGATCTCGTGCTTGAGCAGGTCAGGCGCAATCAGGGGCTCGTAGCCCAAGATGCGCTTGTCGTCGAGGTAGGTAGGCGTGGAGGTCATCTTCTGGGGCGAGCTGGGAGGGGTAGGGAGGGGTAGGGTAGGGGGGCAGGGTTGGTGATGGGTGAGCGGCAAGAGGCCAGGCCAAAAAGTCGAGGCGCGCGGGAACGAGTCATCGCTCCGGACTTCTCGGGTCTGGCCCAGCGACCCTCCATCCATCACCTCGCACGACGGACAGCCTGAGCCTGCTAACTACTCTATGAGCTCTTTAAAAGAGCTGTCATGGCTTGGCAGTCGCATTCCTGTTCCCCCCTGGCAGCCTCGAGCCTGCGCTTCGCCCCCACCTTCGCCGACCGAGCCCAACGTCACCGCCCGCCCACCCTTCCCCTGCCCTCCGTCGCCTCGGTACCTGGGCCTTCACCCCATCCCGCCTTACGTCCCTGTAACCCCGACTCCTTCTTCGCGTCACTCTCTCCATCCTCCAGGTCCGTACGCCACCCCAGAGCGCCCGCTCATCCGCTAAGGGGGAGGGTGAGCTCGCACTCCTCCCGTCCCCTCCTTCCACGCCCCCTCCCCTCGCCTCTGCCTGACAGGCGCTCAGGCACGAGCAGGGGCAACTTCCTTCTCTTGACAGCTCTCTGAATGAATGCCTGTGCGGTGGGCCTGTACGGGTCTCTACCTGTCGGTGGGGTGGGTCCGGAAGGGAGCTCATGCCTTCTTTCCCCACCTCCTCTTCCCCTTCAGCAGCTTCTGCAGCAGATGAACAAGTCCTCAGGTCAATGTATGCGCCCTATCAGTCACTCAAAACAAAGACAGGACTGAGGCTGAGATGCGGGAAATAGGGCAAGAGGAGCCCCGCAAAACAGAATCGGCTCTCCTGAGCTCAGTTTTGCTCCAATGTGCTGTAACTTTGCAAGCTGATTCCTAAGTCACCTAGGGACCACGGACATCATTGACAAGATAAGTTGAGGCATTTGCTAGTGTCTCTGGAAGAAAGGATGGGGAGAAAACGTGGGGCTCCGCAAATTTGATCCACAGCCTTGCCGCCCAGCCATGCATGATTCATGCAACTGTATATCTTGATGATCAGCCGTATATCTGCAAAGGGTGTCTCTGCACAATAGTCTGAGTGTTACTTAGGTCACTCTGTCTTTGCCCACTGATCTTTTCAACCTCCTGTGAGTGTTCCAAGCAATAGGAGCTCAAACCGATCTGGCAGCTGGTTGTAGTTATTGAACTGAGCAGAAAAACAAGAACTCGAAAAAAGGGAAAGAAGGTTGTAGAAGCACACCAGGTGGGTGTGAAGGGTGTTTGGGCCCTGTTGCTGCTTTGCATACAGGTCCACCAACTACTGGCACGCTTTACAGCTTGAGACAAGTTAGTCAGGGGTGCAAAAGCATCTTGTAACAAGAAAGAAGTGACGTAAAGGAAAGGGCAGGCCAAAAAACAAGGGTTAGGGTTTAACGGGGCATGCTATAGGCGAAGGAGACCAGTATTTATGTGCAAAAGGAGGGAGTG
>BTPH01000124.1:0-52917 GCA_036245725.1 Mrakia hoshinonis
TAAGATCTCGGAGGAGTTCGAGGTTGAGAGCCGATCGGGGACGGCGGTAGAGAGGTCGAGATGGGGGAGAAGACGCGTTGGGAGCAGCTCAGGTTCGGGTGAGGAGTTCGCGATCTTGATGTAGGACTCTATCGGCCGGCCGCAGGTAGAAAGTATTGATGACCGTCGAATGTGCATGACGAAGATCACCTTGTGCTGGACCGGTCGAGGCGGGTTGTCGCGGATGCCAGAGAGGATTGGAGGGGCATCGAGTAGTCGAGCGTGAGATGAGGAAAGGCGACCGAGACCGAGTCCAGGTTGCAGGCGTCAGTTCAATGGTCTGGTCATGGGTGTCAGCCTGTTTGGACAGAGACGGAGTCGTGAGAATGGAGACATCGATGGACGAGAGAGCCGTGTCGGGCGATGCGCGTGGGAAGATGAGCTCGGCTGGCGTAGGTTGTCGGCATCGAGATGGGTGCGGGACGAGGATGATCAAGCGCAAACAGGATCTTGAAGCGTCCAGGGTGGTTGCTCGAGCTCGAGTTGTTGTCCAGGGAGCGAGGCGAGCTGGGTCGAGAGAAGCAGAGGACCGGGAGGAGGAAGAGAGAAGGGTGAGCTCACGCCTCAGGCCTCAGCTCGCGCACGTCTTGACCTGCTGGACGACATCAAAGCGAGACGTGACGTACAGTGAGACTGGAGGAGATCACATAGGCTCGTTTAGATAGAGACGCTTGGACATTGGGCGGGGTTGCTAGCCGTCGAGAGGGCAGCAGGAGGAGGAAAGGTCGGGTCGAAGCTCACCTCGTCTTCTGTCGCCCGACCACGACTCGCTCGCCAGACGCGTCTCTCCAGGACTTCCCCGCACTGTTCTCGCCGCATCACAGTCGTCTCATACATCTAGTTGTGAGTCTGATCAGCTGTCTAAACTTCTTCCACAAGCCTGCGTGTCTGTCGTGTGAGCTGATCAGGCTCTCGCGTCGCGTCCCTCGCCCCCAGCTCGCCCGTTCGTTCGCCACCATGCTCCTCCAGCTGCCCCTTCACCTCCAGGCCCACATCTTCCGCCTCCTGCATCCATCAGACCTCGCTCGCATGATCCGCATCTCTCGCCGCGCCCACTCGGTCGCCGTGCCGATCCTGTACGAGCACGTCAAACTCCAGACGCCCTCCCACGTCCAGTCATTCTTCCTCTTCACGACCACCTTCGCCAAAGGATCCGCCGCTGAACGCGCACACGCCGAAACCAAGCCAGCACACTGGGAGTACATCCAGACGCTTCAGATCTCGCTTCCGTACCGCCTCTACGACGCTCCCACCTTCGACAACCTTCCTCGGGTCCTTCGACAGCGATCTTCGAACCCTTTCCAGCTGGACGTCCTTCAAGTCTCAGTCTGGTTCGACGAAGACCTCGACTCGCTCGGACCTCTTCTGGCGTGTTTCGACCCTCTCGGACTAGGGATCTGCCACTGGGGGAACCGTCGACGTGACTCCTCTTCTGCCAGCAGCGCAAACGCGTCTGCAGTGACGTTCCCGGGAGTGGACTACGCGACGATCGTCGTCTACGGAGCGCTCTCGAAGCTGACGGAGTCCAGTGTCAGGAGCCGGATCACCAGACTCTTGAAGAGCTGCCCGAACGCGCAGGGGATGGAGATCGTCTCGAGTCAGGATGGACGAGAGACGGACCTCTTTGAGAGAGTGGTGCAGAGAGGGGTGGCTGGAAAGAGCGAGAGCTTCTTCGAAGTCGTCGAGAGACCAGACGGGGCGAACGTCTGGGGAGAGGTTGTCGAGGACGCCTGAGAGGAAGTAGCTTCAGCCTGTCGATTCATGTATGTTCGCAACTAGAGAGCATCTCTTCCGACGAGGAGTTTTGTAGTCGTGTTGAAAGAAAGCATGAGATCGGCAGTATACGGCTGAGCATCTGGACTTGAGGATGGAGGGTATCTAAACAAAAGTACGCGAGCTGAAGGAACGAGATGGGACAGAACGGAAGAGGTGAAAAGCCACTGACAAGAGCGCCAGCAGCATGACGGAAATGATGTGCAAACTGGGCTAAGAAAGACGTGCAAAGTGAAAGCATAGGGTAGCGAGCAAGAAACATAGGACGAGCAAAGATGGGAGAGAGTCAGTAGAGCAACTGGCTGAGAGAGAAGAAGCATAAGCAAAGGGAGTCAGAGAGGTCCGGGAAAGAGTATGTTGAGACGATGGATGTAAAAAGGAAGATGAGGAGCTAAGCAAGATGGGATGGGATGGGATGGGATGGGATGGGACGGTATTGATGAGATGGGAAAGTGATGAGACGAGAAGACTAGAACGAGATATGACTAGCCGAGGACGTTAACGGACGTGGAGGTCCTAGTTCCAGAAGTCTTGAACGCTGAACTTGTTCGCGCCTCCGTTGACGGCGGCAGGAGGTCCACTGCCGTGTCCAGGCCCGGCCCTGAGCTGATGGAGCGGGTGCTGTCCATGCGGCGAGGGCGAGTGCTGCTGCTGGTGGTGTCCTCCTCGGCCGAGATGGTCGGTGGGGAAACCTCCGAGATGAGCGGCGGCGGCGGGAGACCTCATGGGCGTGCGGAGATGCGCGGAGGCGGAAGAGTAGGGAATGACGCTGATGAAGAAACGGTTCAGAGATGAGCACGTGGCGAGTGGCAAAAGAGCACAAGAGAACCAAAGACGCACTAGGGAGGGTTGGCGTGTCTGACGAACGAGATGCGAGGTCCAGTAGGCTCCTCAAACCGGATGTCTGACAGAGAACAGGCGCAGAGGTCAGCACGAGAAAAGGCCGCGGGCCGAGATGATTGAACTCACAGTTTGAGCCGTTCTTGTTGCAGTACCGGAACCCACTGAATCCGTCATCCCTGGAGAGGGACTCGCTATAGTTGTACGTCTCGGGGTTGAAGTAGGCGTCCGTGATCTTGAACCTGAAGAGGACTCCGTCGAGCACCGTCGCGCCAGACAGCTTGAGCGTCGCGTCATACGCCTCCTGCACTCCGTTGCCGGCCAGTCGATGGTACATGGCTCGCAGGTAGAAGTCTGAGTCGGACGTGGTCGGGTCGGATGAAGACTCTGGCGAGATCAGAAAAGAACGGAAGCATGATCAGAAACGGATCGCAAGAGGGCATACATGCGCGGCTTGAGACTGACCGAAACCGAGAGGCAGCTCGAGGCCGGCCTCCTTGCTCGCTCCGAGTCCAAGGCCAAGGCCAAGGCCGACACCGCCCTTGCCGGCGAGAGGAGTCGCGGCGGGAGTGCCAGGGATCCTGGTGACGGGTCCGTTGGCGGCCCAGGTCGACTGCTTCCCGTCCGAGGGAGGCGGCGTGAGGAGGCCACGGTTGCCGCCGTGGCCGTGGTGAGAAAAGGTCCTTGATCCGGGTCCTCCAGGAGTCATGTGCGGGTGGCCGTGTGCGGGCGACGGAGAGGTCGCGCTGGCAGACGAGGGACTCGTCGGCGTCGGCGAGTCTAGAGGGGCGGCGAAAGCGTGAAGATGATCGTCAGTTGGCCGCATACAGGGGTCGTCCGAGTTGGCTGTGGCGAGGTCTGAATAGGAAGAGATCTTGGGCGGGGGACCCACGTCTTCGTCCGGCCAAAAGTTCCTCGGTGGCGGCCTCATCAGCGGCGGAAGTCGTGTTCTCGAGCGCTACATGATGGCAAGCACGAATCAGAGAAACGAAAGAGACCGGTGTCAGTGCGCTGTATCGGACGTGCGGCGATCACTGGACCAAGGTTAGGGTGTTTGAAGAGGGAGGGAAGGCGAAAGAGAGGGGTCGAGCCCAGTTCCGGGGAACGTCCGCGAGGACGGACGGACGAGCCCACAAGGGGCAGCAGATGAGAAGGAACCAGCGCACTCACCTCGAGATCGAGACTTGGGTCGCTCAGGGACGAGGATGGCGACCGAGAGCGATGAGACGAGGCCGACCTGATTGAGCGAGAGAACGACCGAGCGGCGGACGGAGGCGAAAGGCGTGAGCTCAATCAAGCTCACCCAACACTGCCGCTGCTGATCCACCCGTCCTCGACGCACGTCGATGTGACGAGATGTGTGCACTCACAGTCTCTCTGAGGAGCGAGGTCGTCTTGTCTGGCTTGTCTCCGTTCCTGACGCACTCTGTGATCTGCCCGAGCAGGAGCAGGATCGAGCAGAACGTCTGCTGAGGGTCCGTAGGCGAGGAGGCAGTCATGGCAGCGGACAAAGTTGGTGATACGAGGATGGAGCGATTGATGGGATAGGACGGAAAGAGAGGGGAAAGGTCGTGTAGAGAACACGTGGGTCGTTGAGGTGGGAACAAGTGAGGAAGCGAGGCGAAGCAGGGGAGAGGGTCGAGGGGATGGGGATGGTCGTCTGGGTCGTCTTTGTCGTGGGACTCGATGCTCTGCTTTTCACGCCACTGGTTCGCCTTGAGGGGTCCGGCCGATTAGGATCGAGACAGGAGGGCGCGGGAGGAAGTGGGGCGGTGAAGGGGGTTGACAGGTGAGGAGCACGGTCCCTCGTCTCGCGAGCTCGTCGGCCACACGCGACGACCCCCTTGTCTCGCGCAGACAAAGGGACGCTAGAGCCTCGTCAATAGCACAGAAAGTCGGTTTCGCAAGTCCCGGTTAATGGGAGAGACGAAGAGCTCGTTCTGTAGGCTGAGATCACCTAGCTGGATAGCGAGATGGCGGGTTGCATCTTAGATCGGGGAGGGGTGCGTGCAACGGTCAAACCGGTCATGCAGAGCACCAGGCGAAGGCAGGACTTTTGGACCAAGATCTGTCACTCTCGCAGAGCCGGCTGCTAGTATCGAGACTACAGAAGATGTACGTGTCTAAATCTGAGGTGGTCGTGGTGAGAGATCAAGTCGAGGTGACGCTTTCGGTCGGTCTCCTCTCGGTTTTCGCTCGAGCTCACACATTGTCCCTTCCCGAGCCAGCAACCACCACTCACCCACTTTCCCCCACACACCGCCAACATGTCAGACTGGGGTACGTAGCGTTGATCTCGCGCTGTGCAGGCTGAGCGTACGAGCTCTAGCTGACCTTCTCTGCGCTGTCGTTGTTCTCTCAGACAACTCGGACGACGAGACCAAGGCGACGCCCGCGCCGGCCGCTCCCAAGATTGTGCTCCCCAAGAAGTCAAAGTTTGCTGGAGAGGACGAGGCCGATAAGAAGCAGGACGAGGTGAGCACAATCTTCCCTCTCTTTGTAGCGGGCAGGCTCTGGAAGCTGGCGGAGTGCCGGTGGTGAGCTCATCCAGTCAGCGAGCTCGCACCCGTGCGCACGCGAGCTCTCAGAGAGCGTTCGGGCGTCTGATTCCAAGCCAGTGATGGCTCGGCAAGACCTACCTTGACGCTCTGGTAGGGTTTGAAGGCGGCAGGGTGCTGGCTCTGCTCGTAGACAGCACGAATCGGGTGGACGGGGAGGAGCAGCGGAGCTGGCCAGATGGTCAACCGTTGGACGGATGCTCAGCCGTGCTGGCCTTCAGCCGAGCCACGCGTTCTGAAGCTACTCGCAGTGGTACTCGACAAACGTCTTCGCTTAGCCACTGGCCGAGAGGATGGACGGACGGTGCTGCGAAACGAGACGCGGGACGAGCTCAGCTCCCCTCCTCGGCTCATCACCCGAGCGACCATGTCTGCCTCGCTCATCGAGCACAGCTGCAGAAGAACCCTTCCATAGACTGTGTCGATCTTGCCAAGCTCGTTACTGATCGAGTCTCCTTCTTTCCTTCCACTCAGGACGACTGGGATGCATCCTCTGCCTCCGAGTCTGAGAAGCCGGTCCCTGTCGCCGTCGCCCCGACAAAGAAGAAGGGAACCCTCAAGGCCAAGCTCGCAGAGAAGGAGGCCATGGCACAAAGCAAGGGTGTACGTCCGCCTTCGTCTATGTGCACCTATCCCTGTAGACTCTCCCCTGACCCTGCCTTTCCGCCCTCACTGCAGCAACACAACCTTTCCGACGACGACCCGATGCTCGAGATGACGCCCCAAGAGCGTCGCCGTCTCGAGCGCCAGCAGGAGCTCGAGGCCGACCTTGCCAACGCCTCGGACCTCCTCGGTGCCGCCGCCATCTCCGACCCGGCCCTCGGCTCGCTCTCCTCCATGCCGTTCAACAAGGACACCTTCGGCTCCTACTCTGCCACCCTCGTCTCCCAGGTCCTCGCTCAGCACCAGTCCAACCCTCTGTACTCCAAGTTCCTCGATGAGTTCCTGCGGGTGCTCGTTGAGCCGCTGAAGGACTCGGACGTGCGGAAGCTCAGCTCGATGTTGAGCACGGTGGCGAACGCGAAGCAGGCGGAGCAGAGGGCGGCCAAGGGTGGCAAGGGGGCGAAGAAGGCGGCCGCGAAGCCGATGCTGGGTGGAAGCAAGGGGGTTAGCGCGACGGACACGAGGGCCTACGAGGACGCGCTGGATGAGTGAGTACAGAGATCAGATCGTGTTTGAGCGTCGGAGTAGTGGCTGACCTTGCTTCGGCAACAACCTCCTTCACACTCGTAGCGGAGACGATGACTTTATGTAAAGCGAGATGATCGATCGAGGATGACTCAGGCGAGCTATCTTGCACTGGTGCGCGCTGAGGCCGGGTAAGGCGAGCTCGTCCTTTGC
This sequence comes from Mrakia hoshinonis, assembly GCA_036245725.1. Taxonomy (NCBI): domain Eukaryota; kingdom Fungi; phylum Basidiomycota; class Tremellomycetes; order Cystofilobasidiales; family Mrakiaceae; genus Mrakia; species Mrakia hoshinonis. The sequence goes on from BTPH01000124.1 coordinate 6,552, forward strand.
CAGAACGCAGATTGCTCTGCACCTTTACATACGTACACATCTAGATGCGAAGAAGTGCTCTTTCTATCGGTTGTGCCCCCCATCTGAGCATCATCTCCCCTGTGCCCTTCTCCTTTCCTCAAACCTCCTCACGGCCTCTTCCCTCTCCCAAGCCTCCCTCTCCCTCTCCTCCCACCCATCCCCGCCTTCACCCCATCCACCAGGTCTCACCTCCACCCCTTCGCTCCCCCTCCTGATCTTGACCTGCCTCCCCAGCGGCACATCATCTTCACTCAGGTCCTCTTCATCCTCGCTCGGACTAAGACTCTCCTCATCTTCAGACCAGCGCGTCCCACCGCTGCTTCCCGCCCAGGGAGGGTTCTTCGGTCCTCGACGTCGAAGCTCGGAGTTGGATGGTTCGAGATAGGGGTTCGGTGCGTCGTGGCCGTAGGTGAAGGCTGAGGTTGCGCCAGAGGTGGGGTGAGAAACGTGCCGGCGAGGAAGGTAGGCGGGATCTTGTGGCGGCCAGCAAAGGGAGGTGTAGAGATCTAAGACAAGGAGGTGGAAAGGTACGAGAGTCAGTCCAAGCTACGAGAGCACATTCGCAAGCTTGAATGTACAGACAGCGAGTGAGACACCGGTGGCCGGCTCGAACATGTCCGCTCAAGAGCTCGACTCACCTTTCGCGTCCTGATCCAGCACGCGCAGGGTGTCCTCAAGCACTGCCCATGCGTTCACACCTCTTCCTCCGCGCCGCCCCCTCCAGTCCGTCTGCGCTCGCTTCCACCCTCCCGGCTCCCGAACCCGTTCCCGCTTCCCTCCCCAGTCCTGGTGCGCTCACGAGCAAACTCGACCCACTCACCGCTCCCTTGGACAATCGCAAATCTCAGCCCGTCGCCGGGAACCTTCTGAGCGGGCCAGCACCACTTCAAAGGCGAGTGGCCGAGCACAGAGCGGATATTGCGAAGAGGGGAGATGCTCTGCGTCGAAGAGAAGGAGTGAAAGCTTCGCATAAGCGAAGGGACCTACATGCATGAAGATAGATGAGCGGACTCACGTAGGGATACTTGATGTCGCGGATCTTCCCTCTGCGGATGAGGGTGGCGACTTTATCTTTCTCCCACGACTCGATCGTCGTCGTGTTCGACCACACACTCCAGTAGTGGTAGAGAGAGAACACGAAGACGCACAGCAGGACTGGGATGCATGCCGCCAGGTTGAGGACGATCATGATGATCTCGACACCGGTCGGCTCATACTGGAACAAGGCGGCACAAAGGAGAGACGGTATCAGACCGAGCGGCAGCATGGGCAGAGAAGCGGAGCTGATGCTCACCAGGAACGTGTTCTCTCCGCCCTTTGCGTAGTCCCAGACACGGAAGCAGACCATGCCTGCGTCGTATGTACCTGCGAAGAAGATGCGGACCAGTCAGTCAGCGTTGCCAAACGAGCGAGAAAGTCGGACGACGCACAGGCCAGGTTCACGTAGGTGAGGAACCGGATGAAGGACGCGTAGTTGTGATGTCCCACACAGTTTGCGATCTGGAACAAATGCAGAACTAAAGGTCAGCACGAGCTTCTGGCCAACTGAGGGGATCGCACGCACCCAAGGACAATGATGATCCATCCGGAGGATGCAGCGGTTGCAGACCTTGCAGTGATGCGCTCTCGGAGGCTTGTACGCTGAGCACTTTGAGCAGTACCTTGGTCCGCCGGTGAGCTTCTTGACCTCCATGTCCTCGCGGGTCGGGTCGGGTTCCTGCACACGAGCGGCGTGGAGGACGCGGTGAGCTCGGCCCTCGACTCTCTGTTGCGGCTCTTGGAGGTCATCACACTCACCCACTTGTCTGGTACGGTACCAGGGTTAACGTTGACGCATCTCTCGTACGACCAGAAGATGAAGCCGACGAGCACACTGCAGGGAGATGAGTGGGAAGCAAGGGGATCGATCAGCTCGCGGTGTCGACGTCCACGAGCTCACACAGGCTCGATGACCTGGTCATCCGGCCTGGTACGGAGTCCGGACTGCTTCAAGAGCTGGCTGCACGATCTTCTGGCTATCGTGGCCGTCTCTGACGCCCTGCCACCCTGCCCTTCCCCCCCTGCGTGAGCTCACGGGTGAAGGAGAGGACTCACTTGAACGGTGCGAGCAGACTGACGAGGTCCCAGCTCATCCTACGCTCGTACCACGGCCAGATCACAAAGATCTGAGACGTATACGCAATGAACGAGATGAGTCCGATCGTAAAGCCAACCCTGCGAAGGACGGAAGGCGAAGAAGAGAGAGAGAAGTCCGAGGCGGTGTGAGCTCTGTCCTGTCCTCGTCATCTCGTCTCTCTGCTCCTACACGAGCTTTCAAGAAGATCAAGACTAACCACAGGCGCTCCGTCAACCTCACGGGAGCCATCCTTCCGACCGAGGAGAGGGTATCGAGAAAGGGAAGAGGAAGCGGAGGCGACCGAACGAGCGAGCAGTGGAAGTTGGGCGCGTCGTCACGAAGGGGCAGGCGGTCGAGCTCACAGTCAAGGAGGAGGGCGGTTACAGATTGGACACGATGTTCGATAGCTTATCGAGAAGACGTTCCTCCTGCAGTTCTGACTGGACCGCCCGCCAAAGACGTATAACAACTTCTGCGAGCTCAACCTGGCCCCAAAGATGGTAGCAGCCCACGTCCGCATCTCCTCGGGCCTCGGCTCCCACCGGACCCGTCTCCATCTGGATCTACCAAAGAGGCGCAATCTACCGGCCGGCGCACGCAGCGCCATCGACTGTCTGTGTCTGCTGTTCGATCAGCGAAATCGAGGACCGTCGGTGGAAGTCGCAGGGCCGGCTTTCAGCCGGCGCCGACGTCCGGAGGGACAGGTTGACCTCGCTCCGTTCCTGCTGTCAACACCATCTCCGCTCGTCTACCCATCCCATCCCACTCTCCCACAGACCTCCCTCGCCTAGATCAACATGGCCCCACCTACCGAGAAGAAGCTGATCGGTGTCGATGCTGCTGTCAAGTGCCTGAGCGAGCCCGAGTTTGTGAGTCCCCACACCGGATGAGTCCGACGGACGGAGGGGAGAAGGTCGATCTGCCCATCTTCCCCTGCCCCTCGTCCTCCTGCTGGTCTTCCCAGGCATCCTCCATGCTCTCGAGGCCACCCCATGCACCTCAGGAGATCATGACTGACGCACAGTCTTCTTTGCCGCTTCGACCACTTCTCCATCCGATCCGTCGTCCTCTTTCCCCAGCTCCCGAAAGCGCACATCTTCGAGGAGTTCTCCCTCGCCGGCCGAGTCGCAGTCGTGACTGGAGCATGGGGAGGACTCGGTCTCGAGATGTCGCTTGCTCTTGCTGAGCTTGGAGCAAAGGTGTACGGCTTCGACTTGCCCAAGGACGCTTCCGGTGAGCTCGTCGTCTCTCGGTCCCCCGCGCCGGCGTTCCGCGCTCAAGCTAGTGCTGATTCCCGTGGTCCCCTTGTTTCGGCTCTATATCTGCAGATGATTTCAACGCCTGTGCCAAGTTTGCCGAGCGACTGAACAACGGGTCCAAGCTGACTTACGTCCAAGGAGGTGAGCTCAAGGTCTCCGACCAATCTTGTAAGCTCGCGTCTCGCGCGTCCTGACTCTCCTCTCTTGTCTCTCTGCGTTGCACGAACAGACGTGACCAAGAAGGACCTCATCTCTCAAAAGATCAAAGACATCGCCGCCCAAGAAGGTCGTCTCGACGTCTGCATCGCAGCAGCAGGGATCCTCGGAGCCGCCGTTCGTCCCCATCGCCCGTCCTCTTCCTCCTCACACCTTCGCTGACTTCCCCCCTCACCTATCGTGCTGCTCCAGGACGGCCACAAATGCGAAGAATACCCCGAGTCCGAATGGCGCCAAGTCCTCGACGTCAACACGAACGGCGTCTTTTACACCGCCCAAGCCTCCGCCGCGGCCATGAAGCAGCACGGCCAAGCCGGGTCGATCATCCTGATCGCCTCGATGTCAGGGTCGATCACCAACAGGGGTCATGCGTGGGTGGCGTACAACACGAGCAAGAGCGCGGTGGTGCAGATGGGGAGGAGCATGGCTTGTGAGTTGGGGGAGGACGCGATCAGGGTCAACACGGTCTCGCCTGGACATATCTATACGAAGGTGAGTCGAAAGCTTCCACACGCGTATCGTGTCTGGTCTGACTCGAGGTCGGTGGGGATGGAGCTGAATCTTCGTTGCATTCGGGTGCTTCACAGATGACCGCCGCCCTCTTGGACGTCAAACCTGAACAAGGTGCAAAGTGGGCAGATATGAACCCGCTCGGTCGGATCGGGCATGTGCACGAGGTTCGAGGAGTCATTGCTTGGCTGGCTAGCGATGCATCAACCTTCTGCACGGGTTCTGACATCTTGGTGTCGGGAGGACACCACGCTTGGTAGATCGGTTCTTTGCGTTGGTGCAGGTGGACTTTCTGCTCTTTAGGTTCTTTGGAGGCTGTGATTTGTGGAGCGTGCTTTGGGTGCTTTGGTTCCTCCTGCTTCATCCAATGAATGTTTGCTCTTGGTTCCCGCTTTCCTTTCCTCTCGCTTCTCTCTTTTTTTCTTCTTCGAACGTTGGCGAATTTGCCACCCATCCTCAAATCGGTCGGTTCAGAGATTAAAAGATCATGTACTACGACCACGTGTCGCTCTAGCGGAAAAGAAGAACAGGCAAAGAAGACTTGTGCGAGAAAGCGAGAGTAGCGAAGCAAAGAAGGAGAAAGAGAAGAAGCGTGATACAAGTGTGGAGAGTTGGGACTGGATGTAAAGAGGAAATGTATGTTAAGCTTTCCAGACCTAGTTGCTACAGGGGTGTGAGACAGAGAAAGAGGAAAAGAGGAAGAAAGGAGGAAAGAGGAAGGAGAGACAGCATGATGAAGAGTTCGTGAAAGGTAGAGAAGCGAACGGACTGAAATGCAGGTGAAGGTACAGATACGAATGCAGATGGAGGAGGATCGCGACTCCCCTAAGCGATGGCGGTGGTCGTCGGACTGGTCCTCTTCGAGCTGGGCCTGTTGTTGACGGACACGTAGTCGCCCGGTCCCTCCTGGGTCCACGGCTGTTCCGCTTCGGGCGCCTCGACCTGAGGGAAGTACGAGTCGCTTCCGCTCTGGACGGACTCCTTCGCCTTAGGAGTCTCTGCTGCTGCCTCGGCTCTCGGAGTCGTCGCCGTCGTGGTCGCGAGATCGAGTCCGTGAGTGGGATCCGGGTCGAAGTCGCCGACGCCGACAAAGTGCATGAACGGGTCCGGACGACCAGATCGGATCTCGGCTGCCGCTTCCGCTGCCTGCTCTTGTCGAATCTCGGCAGGGAAGGCGTACCCGCCGAGCTCGTACCCCATGATGACGCGCGGGTTCGTTCGAGGAGACGGGAGGTTCTCAAGTTGAAGGGCTGACTCAAAGTCCGAGTCGGGCGACTCTGGAAGTGGACTGAGCGGGTCTTCGACGGTCGGCGAGGCGGATTCAGCAGAGTGGGCGAACGTGTCCGAGACGGCGGTCGTGTTGGACGAGGTCCGGCGAGTGAGCGGGCGAGGCGAGTGGTCTGTCGCTGGGGACGGCGCGGCAGAAGGTCGCCTGGGGATCTCGGCGTGAGGGTAGACCGGCGCGATGAGTGCACGGATGTCGAACGATGGGTCCTGGTTGAGCGAGGTCGCCATGGTCTGCAAATCTCTCGGTGCCTCTGCGTAGACTGGGCAGAGACCTTCCGGGGCGAGGAAACGAGCGACCACCTTTGCAAGGGCGAGCCGAACCTCGACGACGGGATCGTCGTTGAGCGGGAGCAGGTGGGGGATGCATCGTGCCTTTGTGAGCTCGTGGTCGTAGTCGTGGTCGAGGAACGACTCCATCGTCCACACAAACGTCTGACGCTGGCGATACCGAGCATGCTTCGACATGGCGATCAACACAGCGTCGAGCGCGTCCCTCGCCTCGACATCATTCTGCCTCCGAGTTGCAGCGTACACGGGGACAACCGACTGGATGGCGGCGATCCTGACGGCCGAGACAGCGTCGACGAGTCCGACCTGGAGGAGCGAGACGACGAGGTATCGACCCCTCGAGGCGGCGATCATGCCGTCCACCAGATCAGGAAGGGCGCTCATGAGCCGCTCTCGAAGCCGCCAGTTGCTGAGCCGACCCTGGACGAGCAACTCGCCAATCTCGTGCACGAGCGGCCAGGCGGTTGGCTGCTCGAGGGCACGGATGAACGTGTGCAGGTTCTCCCACAGCCGCTCTCGAACCTCGTCGACGTCCTCGAGACACGCTCGGAAGAACGGGACCAGGTCCTCGGACGAGATCTCGTCTCCAAGGATGACAGCCAGCTCATGCAGGGACGCAGCGAGCGACCGACGGACAGGTAGGTACGTCGAGGAGCACAGCTCGCGATAGTACTCGCGGAGCGCAGGCCAGCCCGCTCGACCGACCGTGAGCGTGACGGCAGGGAACTGAAGGGACGGCATCAAAACAGGTCAGCTTGGGTCTACCACAGACTAAAAGCAGGGTGGAGCTCACGTTGAACGCGCAGACGAGTGGCCTTTGGTCCTCTCCACCGGTGATCACGGGCGGGCCAGACGCGAACACGTTGAGCGTCGGAGGCTCGTAGACGACCGGCTCCCTCTCCGACAGTGGCGGGCCGAGGAAGTGGCGAATGAGCGCGTCCGGTGGCCCCTCCGGGTCGTCAACGAACACATGGATGAGCTCTCCAAGCACCTCGAGTGCTGTCGCGTGGATCTCGGTGAACTCGTCCGCAAAGAAGGCGTCCACCGTCCGGAGGGCGTGCGACCGACGGAATGAGGGCGGCGTGAGGCGCTTGCTGAGCGCGGGGAGGGCGAGGCAGGCCGCCTGGCGAACATGGGGGCTCTCGTCGGCGGCGAACGCGTCAAAGAGCGAGAGTAGACTCTCCATGACGATGTCGTCCGAGACGACCTTGAGCAGCTCGGCCATTGCGCCACACGCCTCCCGTCGGACCTGGAACGACTCGTCAAACCGCATACGGACGACCTCGGGCACAAACTGGCGCGAGATGACCTCCTCGCCTTCGAGCACGCCGCACTCTAGCACCGCTGCGATCAGGTTCATCGACAGCAGACGGCCGTGGCTGGCCTCGACGGCGAGCTCGTCCCGGAATTGGTTCTCGCCAAACGTGTACTGGCTCTCCTGGGCGGCCCAAGCAGACTCCTCGTCGTCGGTTCTGTTGTCGACCGGGGGCGCGTTGGGCGAGTCGTAGTCTTCTGTCGAGTGGAGCGACTGCTCGATGACCGCGTCTTCGACGTACGACGTTGCCTCGTCCGGAGAGAATGCATCGACCGCCTCGGGAACGGGTGGCTCCTCCTCTTGCGGCGTGGTCGACTCCGACTTGGTCGACACAACAGGCTCTTCGTCGTCCGGCGTAGGAAGGACGAGTACGATCGATCCAGGTGAGACCTGCTCGGCCTCGTTCGAGCTCGACGACGACAGAGGAGGAGCGGCCACTTTCTCCGGGGACGGCTCGGCCTGCTCGGGTGGGACGGCTGCTTCGCCCTCGGAAAGCTGCCCATCCTGCTCGTGCTCCCGGTCTGGCCACTGGTAGTCCTCGAACACACCCGTGTCGACGCCTTCAGCCATCTCGTACTCCTCTCCTGGGCGGACGTCCCCTTCGGCCTGCCCTTCGTCATACGGCGACTGTGTCTCGTCCAGCCGAGCCATCCCGATCACGATCGCCTGCACGAGCTCGTTCTCGACGACGCGCTTCTCCGCCTCGGTCAGGGCAGAGATCTCGTGGATGTGGGTCCCAGTCTGGGAGAAGTACGTCCTCGACTGTCCGATCTCGACGTGTCGCTCAGGGAAGGGGTCGTAGTTTGGGAGATCCTTGCCTCGGAGACGGGCGAGGATGCCGATGATGGCAACCTTTGCAGAGTCACAGACAACGTTGCTCTGGCTCATGAGCAACGACCCAATCAGAGGCGTGAACGTCTGTACGCTGATGACTGGACGAGGTTTCCGTTCCGGGGCCTTGTTCTGCTCCTTTTCGGTCGGCTCATAGTCGACTCCGAAGGGATGGGCCTCTCCCGTCGGCGAGACATACGTCGTGTCCGTGTCGCCAGACGCAAGGGTCGAGCCAGGGGTGTCGATGTCGCCAGGGGTACCCGACTGCACACTCCCAGAGATGCCGCTCGCGGCAGTGGTCGAGTCGCCCGACGAAGGTCCAGAGTCTTGCGAGCCACGCTTGGCGGGCACCGGAACGACGGGCAGATCATTGAGCTCCTCGACGGTAGGCCTTCGGACAATGTCCACACCCTCCGAGGTGACGGTCAACGTCGTCGGCGCCATCGGCGCAACGCCCTGCTCAAAGCGTTCAGAGGCGGCAGAGCCGAGTTCGGCCTCGGCGTCCAGAGGGTCGTCCTCGTCTGTCAACAGCCGACAAGACTGTGAGAAGAACATTCAAGTCAGCGGGCTGCATGGATGCAGGTATCTGTTTGCGCGGGCAGACGTACTGAGTAGAAGAACCACAAGATCTTGTGCAAGCCAGGCGCGAGCGCCTCTCGGACAGCCTCGTCTGTGAACAAAGGTGACAAAGGCGATCAGACAAACAGTCGAAAGACCTCACTTGTCGCAAGAGACTACAGCCAGTGCTCACCTTCGTCTGTTCCAAGCGAGTTGAGCAGCGGCAGCACATACTCGACCGTCTCGCACGGGTCGACGTCCTCTACCCAGTCTCCAATCACCTTTGAGATGAACGTCCGGTGATGGGTGAACTCGCTCTTGCTCAGCAAGAAGATCCTCTCGAGGGTCGTCAGGCTCTCGTCCTCGAGGTCCATGTCGGCGACCGCGGGTAAGAAGCCATCCTGCCCGAGCAGCGCCTGATCCTCTCCACCGTCGCCCATGATCTCTGGAGGGGGACTCGGTCCCTGTCCTTGCGGAGGGAAGAAGGATGGAGCATCCAGAGAAGGGTTCTCGACAGCGGCGGGGTCGGTGACTGAGCTGACGAGGGCGGGATGGAGCGGACGAGGCCGAGGCGGTCGAGAGATAGCCCCGCTGGTTGGAGAGACGGGCGAGGGCAAGTCATTCTCGTCCGTGTCCTCTGGCGAGTTGCAGATCTCGATCCCTTCGTCTGGGTCGACGTAGTGATGCTCGGGGTGGTGGACGTGCGGGACAACCGGCGGGGAGGAGTCGCCTTCGAAAGAGCTCGTCTCGTCCTTTGAGCTGTCTGAATCGACTGGCAGGACGACGGTTTCCTTCCATCGCCCTTGTGCTGCCTCTTCGACGTCCTCCTCGTCAGAGTCGACGAGCGCCCCGGGGAACAAGCTCGCCCGAGGTGTCGCGAGTCCGTCCTCTTCCTGGCCGCGCTCATGCTCCTCCTGCCCAAAGAACGTCCCGGGCGACGGAGCCCGCGCTGGAGGCTCGGGGCTCAAGCTCCGCGTGCGTTGCTTCTCCTCGCGCTTCATGCGAAGCGCGACAAGTGGGTCCGCGAGCACGATCGGCGCAGACGAGCCGTTCAAGGATGAAGCGGTCACCGGCGCAGACGGCGACGGATCAGCTGTGCTCGACGAGGCGAGAGCGTGCGGAAGGAACTGAGCCTCAGTCGGTGACGGCTGATCGGCTGCAGTGACCGGGGGTGCGGAAGGCGATGGTTGTGCCTCGGACGCGCCATGTAGCGAGGACGTTGTGTCGTTGGGGGTCGTCAACTGGATCGAGACTCCAGCCGGGCCAGCCTTGTCTTCTTCAATCTCCTCGGGGATGGGCGTCTTCTCACGATCGAGTCTATCGACCGCCTCGCCAAACGACCCGTGAGGGGACTGTCGACGGCCATCGCCGGTCTCGCCAGCTGGTGCGACCGGCTCGTCCTCTGTGGGCGTCGTCGTGTCCAGTGCGTTCTCAAAGTCGGCCAAGAACGCAGGCAGGGAGACCGGCATCGGTCTCGGGCTCTTGAGGACAGGTGCGCGAGAGGGTGGAGAGGATGGCGTGCCAGAGGAGGATGAAGATGTTCGTGGGTGCAAGGACGGGATCGGAGTCGAGTGCGTCGGAGGGTTGAACCGCGAGGCAGTCGAGTTTGATCGTGAGCGCGTCGCACTATGGAGCTGCAGCGGTGGAGGTGTGCGGCGAGATGCGCTCGACTGAGAGGTCGGTGAAGAAGGGTCCGAAGAGCCGTTCGAGGAGGCGGACGATTTGCGTGATGACGATGAGGCGGACGACAGCTGCTCCGGTTGTTGGGGAGACGGAGACCGCCGCGACTGCCGAGCGGGAGACGGTGGCAGCGCTGTCGATGATGACGCCGACGCTGATGAGGCTGAGGACGACACCGAGGGGCGACGGATCCGACCTCCTAGCCCAGGTGAGGGCCACGACACATCCTCCTCGGCCGAGAGGTCGACTGCTGAAGACTCGGCTCCCGCACTCTTGGATCCAGACATGGCCCCGAGTACCGTCGAGGGAGTGATGGCGACAGTGGCTGACTCGGGTGAAGCCTCGACGTGCGAGTCGAGGCTGCTCCGCCCTTTGCCCTTTCCTCCCCTGCCGATCGAGCCTTCCCCACCCGACCCGGACCCCGACCCAGAGCTCGACACCGAGGAGAGCTCTCTCCTTGGAGACGAGAACGGACTGGACGACCTTCCACCTTTGCTGCTGGGCGAACCTGGCCGTGCGCCTTCTGGGTGATGGCGCAGATGGGGTCCTGCTCCAGAGCCGGTCGAGCTGAGCGATGTGTTCCTCCGATGGGACCCTCCCCCAGACGACGGGCCGGCCCGTAGAGATGGAGAGAGTACGCTGCTCGGCGAGAGTCCACTCGGACCGAGCTGAGGGCTCGACGCGCTCGGGACGGGATGGCTGAGAACGTCGGACCGCTTGAGCGCCGACGCCGATGGGGTCGGAAGATGAGGCACAGAGTGCGGTGACGTCGCAGGCCAGACAGAATCCCACGCTTCAGAGTTGGAACGAGGGCCCATCGAGGGCGGAGGGTGCGGCTGGAGAAAGGATCCTGTCGGGAGGGAGAAGATGGAAGGCGAGAGCAGGTCCAGATGCGCGTTTGGGGTCTGTTGCGCAGATGGCAACGCTGACGGCAAGAACGCGCTCGAGGATGGCAGTCGAATCGCAGTCGGCGGCATCGTCGGAGGTGGAGGAGTCGGGTGTGCGGTCGATCCGGACGACGAGGACGAGTAGGTCGACATTGGCGGAGGGGAAGGAGAGGGCGCTGGCCGTCCGTCGCGGCTGACCTCGGACGTCGGGAGCGCCAATGGAAACTCGGACGAGGGCGAGATACCGCCTCTTGGAGACGAGAAGCCTGACAGGTTGTGGTATGACGATGATGACGAGGACGAGCTCGACGAGCTCGAGTGGTGGTGCAGGTGGAGGGACGTTGGCGGATTGAACGTCGCTGATGGAAGCGGAGGCCCTTGCGACGGTCCCACAGAAGGAGAAGACCGTCCGAGTCCTCCGTAAGGCGAGGGACCAGGTGAACGAGGCGACTCTATGAGACCAGAGACAAGGCCGGTCAGTGTCTGACAAAGGAGCAAGCTCGAGCTCGACCGACGACGCGGCCGGATGGACGCATGAGCTCAACCTCGTCCCCTCCGCTAGGGCGGCTCGTCACGCTGAGGCAGCAGGCCGATCAGACGTACCTTCTTGAGATCCTCTCCTCGCATACTGACGGTCTCCATGTCCGTCGTCTGAGCCGTGTCCTCTGAGCCAGCCCGACTCTGGGTCGTGGACACCTCGACTGCCAGAGCTGCCTGGTGTGCTCGCTCCTTGCCGCATGCTCGCAGCTGCCGGGTTGAACGCGACAGGAGGATGGAACCCTGGCGGCGGACGAGGAGGCTCCGAATGGGTGGATGTAGCAGACGAGGAGGAGGAGGAGTGATGCTGGAGGTGAGGCGGATGAGGATGGGACGGAGGGGGACCTGCCGAGGTGGTCGAGGTTGCAGAGTGGTAGGACGACGTCGGTGACACCACAGCCGTCGACCGCCCAGACCCTGAGGATCTCTCCTCTTGCTCTCGGGCAGGCTCGGGCGCGGTCATGGTCGAGGGGGACGAGGCGAGAGGAGCAGGCGAGGGGCGAGGCACTGGAACCCACACGCGAGACCGGGGGATGACACACCGAGCTCAGTCAGTCACCGGTGAGGGCAGAGATGGACAGGTACAGATGCGCAGGATCGTCTCTACAGAGTGGATCTTTACGCGGATGTAGATCTGCGCATGCGCCGAAATTGCAACAAAAGGGGCGACCAGCAGGAAGGGGGGGATTGACCTCGGGCAGGAGGCCATCCTCCCCTCTCGTCCCCCGTACCTGGCCCCGACCATGAGCCGTCATCGATCAAAAGCAGGACCAGGCCACTCCTCTGCACCGTACAGCGCTTGGACCGAATGCGTGTGCCGTCTGAGGGGCAGCGTACACTCGACTCTAACGGCCAGGATGATCGAGTGCGGTCTGATCGAGCGATGTGCCCCTTGGCCAGGCTCTCCCCCTCTAGATGGAAGTTGACTCTCGCCCTCGGTAGCAGGCCGAGAGATGAGCTCCAACCCTTGCCATCTCGACGACAAGCTCGGGCGACGTCTGACGCGTCGCTCGAGTGGTTGAGCGTGGCCCATCTCTGACTTCCCTGGTTGAACTCGATCTCGACGTTCTCCCCACGCGAGCACAAACACCACAGATAAAAGAACATGGACTGACCCTCTTCTGGAATGTCGGAGCTCATCTACACAGTCTCACACGTCACCGACCCTGCACGAGCAACCACAGTCGGCGAGCAACGAGTCCGGGGAGGAAGGGACGGGGGGGGGGGACGTTGGCGACGGTCGAGCTGAACGAGCGTCGGAGAGGACGGCCAACAGTCCACAGGACGACTACAGACCAGACGTGAGCGAGCAAACGTGCACGGAGAGGAAATCGATACCAGCCGGCAGTGTTGACGAGGTGGATAGCGAGCCGAGTGAAGGTGTGGGCGGGTGGGAGGGTGGTGGGTTTGGGTGATCCGGAAGGGAAAGCTCGAAGCTCAGCTCGTCTCGATTTGACGTCCCTCTCACCAACCTTGCCTCCCTCCCCCGACGCCGACCAGCTAGACCCACTACTGTCATGTCAGAACCAACCCAGTCATCTACCAAGCTCAACAGGATCGTCGTTCTCATCTCGGGAAGCGGTACGCGGCTCGCTCCTCATCTTCGCAGCCCGCTAGCGTCTGCCAATCACCTCTCGAGCTCGAGCTGACCCTCTCCCTCTCTCCCCGCATGCCCTCCAGGCTCCAACCTCCAATCCCTCATCAACGCAACCCTCTCCACCCCATCTCTCCTCCCTTCCTCCCACATCGCGCACGTGATCTCGAACCGTTCCAAAGCGTACGGTCTCACCCGCTGCGCCGAATCCACCCCGCCCATCCCTACCTCCGTCCTCAACCTCAAGTCCTACCTCGCAGCCCCACCAGCACCAGGCGCACCCTCTCCTCGAACGCGAGAAACCTACGACCGAGAACTTGCCCAGCTCGTGCTCTCGACCAAGCCGGACCTCATCATCCTCGCTGGGTTCATGCATATTCTGAGCCCGTCGTTCCTCGGCCCGCTCGAGAGCGTGCCGATCATCAACTTGCATCCGGCCCTTCCTGGAGCGTTCGATGGAGCAAATGCGATTCCGAGGGCGTTGGAGGCGTTTGAGAAGGGGGAGGTGGAGGGGACGGGGGTGATGGTGCATCGGGTCGTCGAGGCGGTGGATCAGGGAGAGCCGATCTTGGTGAGGAAGATTGAGATCGTCAAGGGGGAGGGCTTGGAGAAGCTCGAGGAGAGGATCCATAAGGTGGAGCATGAGATCATCGTGGAGGGAGCGAGGAAGGTGCTCGAGGAGATGGGCAGGGTTTAGAGTCGAGACGAAGGAAAGCGCTGAAAGCGCCAAGAGTTGTATAGATGTGTTCTTTGTCCCTCCTCGCGCTACTGCATGCTTGTGCTGAAAGTGGAACGGTCTCAATTCTGGGGGTTGGATGCGCTTGCGCTTGTAGTGCTTCTCTTTCTGGCTCCGAAGCCTAGAAGATCGTAGAGGCTCACGTCCGTGAATCGTGATCATACCAGTACCCCTACATACTCGCCTCTTCCTCTCGCTACGCCTCTATCGTCTCCGCCCAACACGCCCTCCCACTGGACCAAGAATCGATCCACCCACCCTCTGACCAGACCCCCGCTCAGGCTCACCCTCCGCGTCCGCGCGAACGATTCGACATAGATCACCTTTGGACTCGGGAGGCCGAGAAACTAGACGCCAGGAGTAGATCACATGATGCCACTGTAGTCAGCTTCGGGTGATTGGGCAGTGCAAGAAGCGAAAGGGTCACTCACGCGAGAAAGAACGACCGTCGCGACGAGGCAGACGGACGAGGCGGGTCCATTGAGGATAAGGACATCCGCGAAAGGTTTGCGGAAGGTGAAGAAGCTGAGGAGGGTTTGAAAGAGGGTGTAGAGGGTTGAAAAGACTGTTGGCGACCGAAGTAACGACAAGAAGAGGGAGATCAACATGCAGAGAGGTAAAACGTTCGGGCTGGGCCAGGGCGATGGAGACTGGGCGGACCTGAAGACAGCATCGGCTGCCCCACTCTCCGTGCGCGCGGGATGGTCTGCGTACGATACGGCGGCTGGGGTCGGTCCGTGCCGAAAGAAGACGTTCGTCAGCTGCAGCTCGAGGAGAACGCGTTTTCGCTGGCAGCTGTGACTCACTTTTGCACCCTCCTGAGGCCTCGGTCCTGACGCCGCGATCTTCTCCTCCAGCTCGACTGCCTTCCTTAGACTCATCGAGTCTCCCTCCGAGTAGATGTAGAGTCTTGGAGTGTATCGGTCCGGGGGCAGCGTTGCGACCAGCGCGAGCGACTCGTATGTGTGCCCACCTGCGATCCATACCGTTGAACACGTTCATCGGGTCAGCGACCACGACATAGACTCAAGCTCCGATCCATGCGGGATAGGGCGACGAGAGTGTGCTCGATGAACTCAACGGAGATGGGCGCACCTGATCCGAGGAAGACCGCGAGCGAGCACGTCTCCCTATCCTTCCTGCGCCGACTGGGACGACGAGATCGGTCGTCGCTGGGCCGGATGAACCATAGCCGCCAGATCGCTAGTGGCGGTACGAGAACGAGCACGAGGAGGATGAGTGGCAGCATGGGAGGAAGGTCGAGGTCGGAGGTGAGCTTAGCGGAGGGGTGAGCTCGGCGAAGCTCACCTCGTCGTCTTGCCCCGACCACATCTCGCCCACCAAACCTGTCTCGCCACGGACTCTTCTTCGCGCGATCACTGGACCAGAGTCGTTACAATCAGTACATTGTGAGTCTGATATCCTGCCCGAAGCGAGTCTGCAGCATGCAGGCCTGCAGAGAGAGCTGACTTCGCCGGTTCCCTCGTTCTTTGCCATCAGCTCACTCGTTCGCCGCCATGCTCCTCCAGATCCCTGTCGAGCTCGAAACCGAGATCATGTCGTATCTCCCTCGAAGGGACCTCGCCTCGTTGGTCCGAACTTGCCAGCACGTTCAAGCCGTTGCGATCCCGTTCCTGTACGCTTGCGTTCAGCTTCGGTCGTTTGACCAGATCCAGGCCTTCTTCCTCATCACAACCACACTCCAGAAGAGTTCTGCCACCGAGATCAGGCACGCCGAGACCAAAAGATCGCAGTGGTCGCACATCCGCACGCTCGACTTCCGATCCACAGGCGGCGAGTCCACTCGCTCGCTCGGCTCGCTCCCGAGATCGCTTCGACAACGAGGAGTGGAGCCTTTCCCGCTCGATCGCATCCGGATCTCGTACTACAAGGACGTTCGCTGCCTCGTCCCGCTCCTTCAATGCTTCGACCCCGTCCAGGTTGCTGTCCAGCAAAGCGGCTACTGGATCTCGGCCAAACCCCTCAATGGATGGACGGCCTCCGTCGGCTGGAAGCGAACGACCCACCTCGTCCTTGGAACGTCCTTGCCGATCTCGACCAAGTTCTTCAGAGGCAACCACCCTTTCGCCCAGGTCTCAAAGGTGACGCTTGTCTGCCTCGACCGCATGACACTCTCCGAGCCCCGCGCGAGGCCACAGGCCGACTTGATTGCGCGCATCTGCCCACAGATCGCCAACATCGAGATCCTCGTCTCGGCTGGTCAGACCCAGTCGCAGATTGAGCAAGCTATCCGAGCCGGGCAGTGGCCGGCTGCCAGCGCGTACTCCGTGGAGATCAGGCCGGAGAGAACCTGGAGGACGTGGGGAGAACGCGCAGGAGAGATGTGAGATGAGCGACGCCTTCGAGCCGGCTGTACACTTGTGCTCGATTCTAAGATCATGCAATGACTTTTGAGATGCTCCTCACGTAGCTAGAAGTTGTCGCACGCGACTTCCTCAGTTTTTGACGCCGCGAGGCGAAAAGCATCATCGTTGAGGCCTACAGAGGCAAGGTTCAAGATAGGTCAAGGTATTGAGTAACATGAAAGGAGGAAGCGAGATGCGATGCAAGTATGACGGAGGAGGCAAGAGCAGAAAAGCCAGTCGTGAGATCAAGGCACGGAACCTCATCACGTCGTCTTGGGCCAGAGATTTTGGGATTCTGCGCGAGAACAAGGGAGCAGATCAGTCGACGCCGCGACGACGCGTGGCAGGGAGTGCAAAAACAACGACTCACGGAACCCCTTGACAATCTTTTCGACCTCCTCGACGGTGATCCCACCCGGATGTTTTGGCACAAAACCGAGCACCTTGCGCGCTTTGGAGCCGTCGAGGTTGATTGCGTTTTTCTGGAACTCGTGCTCGGGCAGGCTGCGAGAAAGTAGACGTCAGCCAGCAGTTTAGGCGAGAGACAAAGGAGGAACAGGTGACTGACTAGGGTGAGATGGGCGAGTTGTCGATCGGCGGTGCGTTTTTCTGCAGCATCTCTCCCCATGCCTCGAGGTGCATCTAATCAGAAGGTGGAAGTCCAAGAGGGTCAGAAATGTTCCGAGGGCGAGCACAAAGTGCAGGAAGCCGGACTGACCTCGTTCGCATCCTCGACCATGTCTGCAAAGTCGACGTCCTTGAACGCGAGCTTGGCGAACAGCTGCGTGACCGCTCCATAGTAGTCGTGCTTGATCCCAAAGTACTTTGAGATGGCCGTCGCAATCTTGTCCTGAGTCGAGGACGCGTCGTCGACCTATGGCAGCTCGGCGGAGAACAGAGTCAGCTCTGAAAGCGCGGGATTGCGGAGGGCGAATAGACTCACGATGTGAAAGACGCATCCTTTGGGCGTCTTGTCCACAGGGCAAGCTCTCTTGAGATCCGCCAGCTGATCCTTCTTGACGCCCGACGGTGGCAAGTCCACTCCGGCGACGGCGTCTGCTTTTGCACGACCTCCGACGGCCTTGAGCCAGTCTGCAGCGAGTGTGGCAGCGAGGACGACATCGGTCTGGTGGATGGTGTGGATCTTGAGGTCTGACGACCAGAGAAGCTTCATGTCCTGCTTGAGGTACTTGTACTGAAAGACCGAAAGATCGGTCAGAGTCCAGAATGGGTCGAGCGGGCAAACGTCGCTTGACGTACAATGTGACCTGCGACTATCCGAGGGAGCACTACGCCGGTCAGAGAGTTTTCGCCGTACTCTGCTCCGATCCCGAGGATGACCAGATTGAGACTGTAGAATGCAAGTCAGTCAGCTTGGTTTGGGCTCTCGGGTTGACTTCCGCTCAGGCCGAACGTACTCTGGAAGGTTTGCCAGCGCTCTTGATGCTTCATGCCACCACTACGAAAGGGAAGCACGGATCAGCTCTTATCGAGGGTTTGATGAGGGCAGAACAAGAGAGACTGACCTGTCCTCTCGGCCCGTCGGGAACCAGTTTCGAGCCCTCCTTGTGTCCGCCCTTTTCAGAGCCAGACATCTTGTACTGTCGAACATAGGTACGATCAGCACAGAGACAGGAACGATCGGAGTGGCGTAGATCGAGCCTCACGTAGGGATACGACACTCGGACGTACGAGTCGACGTTTCGACGCTGCGCCTCCGCACCTAGCAGCGCCGCTAGAACGGTCGTTTGTGTCATCAGCATCTGGACGAGGGAGGAGAGCGTCACAAGGCCCAAATGTCAGCGTGAAGCGAGCGATACTGGAAGACATCGACGCGTCTCTCGACTCACGATTTCTGGACGTGACGAGTCCCGCTCTCCTGTGAGGTCATACACCACCAAGAACGGCTCCTTCCCCGGCGGAGGATCGAAGATAGATGTCACAGTGCCTGCGGAGACAAGAAAAAGACACAGGATCAGCGGAGGTATCAGAAGACATGACACGAGACAGACTTACTCGACACGGTCAGGTTCGCCTGCTTGTACTCGATCAGGTCTTTGCGCGTGTCCAGCAAGGAAGCCAGTTCTGGCGAGATGTAGCTGCGAAGTCGAACGCGCAAGGGATCAGCGTGTATTTAGGTACGAAGTGGAAGATCGCGTGACTGACATGGTCGCGGGGGAGACAGATGCCTGTAAGATCCGAAGGACGAACATGAGCTCGATTGCTAGAAGGGATCACAGAGTACCTTGTGTCCAACTCACCTTGTCCGCTATCCGGATGAACTGAAGCAGGACCGAAGCGGAAGACAGAGTCAGCTCGACAGGTCGCACGCAGACGAAGAATGGGCCTCGGACTGACCGACGCCTTATCTTGCTCAACCAGCAATGAGACCAGAGGGCTCGCAAACGTTGATATCCCCCTGTGACCGACCGAACAATGAACGAAGATGAACGTCAGTGACAGGCCGACCGGTCAAACTGGGCTACTCGAGAGGACGAGACTGCCTTCGAGCTCAGCTCTCGCCGCGGGCTCCCTTTCACCCGGCCCACCTCGAGAGCGCCCATCACAGCAAGACACTCACCCTAGGATGAGGACCGAAGGCTTGGAGGATGACATGCTGAAATAGAACAGAGAGGTGGTGCTGAGAAAATCGCTGATGTTCAGCAGGTGGAAGAAGCGAGGGAAGCTCAAGGTGAGCTTCGTCAAACGCTCGAGGGCGACATCACCTCTTGCGCCTGCCCAAAGCCGAGAGGAGCGCCTTCATCCCAGGATGGAAGCGCGACCAGCTGACTCACGTTTGATGAGGTGTTTGAGTCGACGAGGGGAGAGGAGCCGAGGGCGAGAGGCAGATGATCTGAAGGAGGAGGGAGAGGGCCGAGCTCGAGCGGAGAGCGGCTCAGGTATAGCAGCTGAGCGAGAACGCAGCAAGTCAACAGTTAGTCGATGATCAAGATACTACATTGGATGAATTCAGACTCACGTGGGTATCTGGGAAGGAAGCTTGAAGGGTATCTGGGCTGGTGGTCGGTGTTGCGAGCGGACCAGGAGCTCGCGCAGGCGAGACGAGGTCGCTAGCTCATCAGGGGGAACCCGACCTCGGTGTCTGTCGTCACTCGCCCGAGACGCTCGCCCTGGAATCTTCGAAGCATCTATCAGGACATGAGTAGCCGTGCTTGCTCATGTCCGACAGCCTTTGCCAGCCTATCGCTGGGAAGAACGGTAGACCGACCTCGGGCGAACTCGGCCTCCGCCGAAACAGCTCATCCTTTGACGTCCGAGCTCTGGCCTCTGGCGTGGTGTCTCGCGAGTCATGCAGAGCCTACACTTCTTCTGGGATCAGCGCCTCTGTGTGCCGGAATGAGCTGGGGCTTAGTCGGGTCACAGATGAGGTCGTCGTCGCTGAGGTCATGCATTCGTCAGATCGAAGGAAGCGAGACGGACCGAAGCTGGAGCCAAGATGCAGACGACGGAGGCGGACGAGAGATCTAAGTGTTAGAACGGGGGCGAGTACGTATGAGACTGGAGAACGGAACGGGCAAGAGGCAAAGCGAGAGGCGACAACGGGGACGGCGTCACGTGTGTCCAAGCTCGGGCGAAGGGTTCGTTCGCTTAGAGGGTCTTCTCGTGGACTGGTAGAACAGATAGAGAGGGTCAGACACGTCGCCTCAAATGCGGCTGTGTGCGGCGGCTGAAGTAGACGTACGATCGGCGGTAGGGGGAACCTGGAATCCAGAGTGGGTCGATCGCGATCGGCTCTGGATCATGGGGTGAAGGACCCGCTCAAAGAGGACCTCGGCACCCTGCAGGTTGGAAGGTGAGACCAAGATGTCAGTCCATCTGGCGCAGCTGGCGCGGGTGGGGCGAAAGGATGGAGAAAGGGGAGGACGCACTCGGGTGGCGGGGAGCTGGAGCCAGATGATGAAGACGG
Source organism: Mrakia hoshinonis (assembly GCA_036245725.1). Lineage (NCBI taxonomy): Eukaryota > Fungi > Basidiomycota > Tremellomycetes > Cystofilobasidiales > Mrakiaceae > Mrakia > Mrakia hoshinonis. The sequence continues at coordinate 26,681 of BTPH01000124.1, forward strand.
TCTTGAAGACAAAGTAGAAGGGCATGTAGTACATGACCAGGCGAAGGAACAGCGACTCGATGCACGTGAGCGACGAGAAGACGATCCAGTAGGCTAGAGAGGGAGAGCAACAACGCGTCGGTCAGCTCGATGCGTCGGCTCAGACATCTGGCCTCGACGGCGAAAGATGGTTATACTCACTGAGCCACTGCTTGTCATCTGCGGTTCCGGCCGACTCGAGGGCCTGGATGGAGAGGTACGCGGGGAGGGCGAATCCGGCGAGGTTCGAGATGGGTCCGGCGAGGCCGAACAGGTTGAAGAAGATGAGGGTCACGAACTGAAGAAAACGGGCGGATGGTGTCAGCTCGACGCAACGGCGTAACAAGCAACTCGGCTAGTCAGACTCACGAGAGCGACGAATCCGAGGAAGGTGACGGCCTTGGGGACGTTGGTCTTGGCTGAGGAGGAGAGCGAACGAGGCGGGAGGTCAGCTTCAGCTCAAGCGCGCGGCATGCTCAGTCAAGCATTGAGGAAGGGGATACTCACCCTCGATGTCGTTGGCGAACTTGTACTTGGACAGCTGGAGGAAGAGACAAGATCAGGGGTGGAAGGGAGCGCGTGGTCAGCTCGTGTGATCTCGCGTGCCTCACTCCTCGGCTCGTTGTCGAAAAGTGATGACGAAAACCACGCGGGCGAGAGATACGAACCTCCTTGTCAAGACCAGCGAGCTGGACGTTGGCAGTCGACCTCGCTGAGGAGCAGAAGAGATGCGACAGACAGGGTCAGTGGACGTGAAAGGCTCGAGATGCCGGGAGGCGAGCGAGCGAGGTGGGCACGAGGCGTCGAGCGAAGGAGGGGGAAGGTCGAACTCACCCTGCTGGACGAGGGGGTGCGAGAGCAGACCCTGGGCTTTTTGCTGAGCAGACATCTGACAAGAGAGAACGATCAAGGTCAGCTACAAGAGCTCGAAGGTCGCGTGCTAGGCGGACCGCCAGCGGAACGCAAGGCAACGAAGGGACAGCAACCCTGGTCCCATCTCGACTCGCTCCGTTCGTCTCCTCCCACCTCGCCCACCCAGCCACACATAGAGCGCGACATGTGGATGCAAGACTCACTTCGTGTGATTTCGTGAAAGGGTAAGAGTGTGGGTGCGTAAAGGTGTGCGTGGGCGTTGGGAGCGGTTCGACCGGGAGGAGCCACGAAAAGGCCAGGGTGAGCGAGGCGGCGATCCCGCAGGGGTCGCTCTCACGAGCTCAGCGCGACACCTCATCGCTCCAGGCCAACGACCATCCCAAATGTCACAAGCATACAAGGCACTCGAGGTGAGCACAGGATACCGTTGGACCGTCAGTCGACCGCCACTGACTGATCCATCCTGTCATCGCAGTCCCTGCACACGTCCGGCACGCCGTTCAGTCCGTTGATCCCGACGAGCTCCCTCCCTCTCCTCGCCGGAGTCACCCTCTCGGCAGCCTTTGTCTCGACCTTCTACTTTACAACGTGAGCACACACATCTGCATCAACCTTGGCGCCACTTGGCTGACCAGGCCTCTTTCTCTGTTCGCAGACTAAAGCGTTCGCCTGTTCAGGAGGCGGTGACCGCGACCATCGCCAGCGGGCTGGCAGGAGTCGGAGTCGTCGCTCTCTTCTGCGCAGTGGGGGTAAACGTGTAGGGGCGAAATAAAAGGAAGAGGCACTCATTGTATAAGATAAGTTTACGACTCACTGCTCCAGGAGCTCGCTCGCTCCAGGCAGCTCGGACATCGCAAGGAGGAAAGGGTCGAGCTCACCACCATCCGGAGATGGACGGGCCCGTCTGGCCATCCTGGCGCGCTTCGTGCTCTCTGAGCGGTTGCTTCGCACTGGCAGCAAGTTATTTATCTCCTGAACTGTCCAGGTCCCAAAAAACATGGACTCGGACACGCTCTGGCCAGAAGCTGCTCAGCTGCACCTTCGGGGATCTGTTCGGTCGATCCGCTGCAATTTGCTGGCTCGATGCCGTTACATTCCCTTGCGATATGAGATCGAGCATCGTATGACTCGAAGTACAGTTGATCAACTCCAGTGAGACGCATCATGACCAGAAAGGCCGGGCTTGGAGCAAAGACCTGCGATCTGCACGCCTAGCTCGTCCTGTCTGATTCGATCTGTGTGAAGTCGACGCTCTCACTGAGTTCTCACCTTCAGTCTATCCGGTCTATCCACATACAGTAGTCCGCTTGCCCGGAGCATGAGCCGTCGGACGTGGCCTTGCGCGCAGCGTTGAATTTGGGTCGCCCGCCGAACCTGCCCGCAAGCACCCAACCCTCACCCTTCTCGACCTGATACAGCGAAGATGGGAAAGACTAGTACGTTTATGGAGCAAGCTTGGCCCTCTACGTCCATGACTGACTGTTCTCGTCGTGTTTAGTGAAGGGCAAGACGCCCATCCCGACTCAGATCAGTGGGTCGACCTCCGCCCTCCTCTCCCCTCCCGTGCTTCCGAGCTGACGAACTCGCCCTCTCTGACCTTTCTCTGCCCATCAGAGAAGCGCAAGGATCCGGGAGTTCCCAAGTTCCCTGCTATCGCGATCAAGAAGGCTGAGCAGAAGGCCGTCGCGCGTGCTCAGGCCAAGGAAATGTGGAGGGAGAAGGCGAGAGCTCACAACGTACGTCCCTCCCGTTACGGACGCTACTCCACTTCACGACCGTGCGCTGCCAGCTAATGCCAGCTTACATGAATGTATCTCTTTCCCCTGTAGCCCGCCCCCAAGTCGTTTGCCAACATTTCTACGACTTCCACCCCGCACGACACGGACCTCGACCCGGCGTCCCAGTACGAGGCGGCGGCCTCGTCAGAATACATGCCTCTCGACCCGTCCATCATGCTCAAGGACTCGAGCGCAAAGGCCTTCATGAACCATCTCAGGAGGGTCATCGACCAGTCAGACGTCATCATCCAGGTCAGCATCAGTCAGGCAGAGTGATTTCTCGAGGTTGTGAGCTCGCGGCTGACTGACCGACTCCCGACCTCGCTTCAGGTGCTTGATGCTCGAGATCCGCTCGGTGGACGGTCCAAGTTTGTCGAGGAGGAGGTTCGTCGTCGAGAGGGAGACGGAAAGAAGCTGATCGCAGTTGTCAACAAGATCGGTGAGCTTGTATGGCCCGACCCAGTCTGACTGGCCTAACTGACTTGGTCCACTCGTTGGCATGCTAGATCTCGTGCCTCGTCCAGCAGTCGAGCAGTGGCTCCGATATCTTCGACACGACTTCCCCACGCTGCCGTTCAAGTCGTCGACCCAATCTCAGCGAAATCACATCTCGTCTCTCCACCTGCCGACCGCGTCTGCCGCCAACCCGACCGCACCCACCACCACCCCCGTCACCTCGCTTGCCCTCGGAGCGACGCCTCTCATCCAGCTCCTCAAGACGTACGCCCGACACCTTCCGACCGGACAGTCTCTCACCGTCGGAGTCGTCGGCTTCCCCAATGTCGGAAAGTCGAGTCTCATCAACTCGCTCAAGCGAAGTCGTGCGTGCGGAGTCGCCGCTACGCCCGGTCACACGCGGGTCGTTCAGGAGGTTGCGCTTGACAAGGGAGTCAAGATCCTTGACTGCCCCGGTATCGTGTTTGACCCTGCTGGCGAGGAGCCGGGTATGCCCGAGGAGGAGAGGAGGAAGAAGCGTGGAGAGGTCATCCTCCGAAATTGCGTCAAGGCAGAGCTCGTCGAGGACGTCATCTCACCAGGTAAGTCTTCCGAGGTACCGTTGCCTTCCAGACCCGGAGTTGCCGCTGACCGAGCTTTCCTTCCGTCGCTGCAGTGGAGATCATCATGACGAAGGTGGACCACGCCCAGCTCGAGAAGCTGTACGCCATCCCGCCCTTTGAGACGGTCACCCAGCTTCTAGTCTCGATCGCTCTCGTTCGGGGTCGACTTGGCAAGGTGTGTCCGGTCTACGATGCGCCATCAATCTTCTGATCTGCCACTTACTGACCTCATTCCGCTCGTCTTTAGGGAGGTGTTCCCGATCTCGAGTCATCCGCCGTCCAAGTGCTGCGAGACTGGAACTCTGGAAGAATCGCGTACCACACCGTTCCTCCTGCTGTTCACCCCTCTTCGCTCGCTCGCCCGTCCGCTGCCAAGGCCTCGCCGTTCGACCGGCCGATGCCTGTGGACGAGTCTTCGATGGACATCGCCTCCGGATCCGCGTACGGAACCAACCTCGGTACCGCGACAGGAGACGCTGCGATTGTCAAGGCGTTTGCTCCCGCGTTCAACATGGGAGATCTGTTCGGGCAGGCGGATCGTGAGGTGTTTGAGGAGATCGGGGGCATGGAGGTCGAGGAGCCCGGCATGAACGAGCCCGGGATGGAGGACGACAAGCCGTTCGACGACGGAGACGGTGACGAGGCTTGGGGTGGATTGGACGACTACATCGGCATGGGCGTGCTCAAGGAGGAGGTTCAGGAGGTTGTCGTCCAGAAGAAGCAGGAGAGGAAGGCTGTGGAAGACAAGTGAGTTGCCCTACTCGATCTCTCCATTGAATCATCATAACTAGACTGACTCTCTTTCTCTCGCTCCAGCCAACCGCGTCCTCCGCCTCTACAGTACCCTTCGACTGTGTTGCACAAGTCAAACACGACCTCGCTGAAGCGAATGTTTACGCCGGACGAGATGGTCAGCATGGCGATCGGGAACCCGCTCAGCCGGAAGAACCTCAAGGCCGAGAAGAAGCGCAAGGAGCGGGAGGCCAGGCGGCTCATGGGAGGAGCACCCGCGCAGGACGAGGAGATGGCCCCAAGCGGGAGCGGAGGCAGGAGTGCGGAGGACATGTTTTGCGACATGATGGAGGACTAGACTTGATATCGAGACACGTTTGATTTTACGATAATGACATTTTGGACACGTGTTGTGGACGGTGAAGCATGGAACGACGGCTCGGACACGATCCGAAGACGAGAGGAGGGCAACTCGCGAGCTCACATTCCCTTCCTTCCGAGCTTCCAACTTGCACCCTCCCTGCCCACCCATCCGCCTCCAAAATGTCTACCGAGACTGAGCTGTATGTACAAAGCCACCCGTACTTTGGCGAGATGGTTTGCTGACTCGTATGTTCGCTCCGACCTTTTAGGAAAGCGCTCAAGGTGGTTGACCTCAAGGCGCTCCTCTCGGATGCCGGCCTGCCCGTGTCTGGGAAGAAGGACGACCTCATCGCGCGTCTGCTCGAGCACCAGGAGCAGTCGAATGCCGAGCCGGAGGTCGCTCCAGATGCTGCCGAGGTTGCTCAGCCCATCCACGAGCCTGAAGCAGCTGCCGCGGACGAGGAGCCGGAGACCGAGCGCGAGGGGGGTGATGTCCGGGCCAGCAAGCGTCAACGCGTCGACGAGGGAGCAGGTGTGATGGAGGTGGACGGGGACGAGGTCGAGAAGCCTCAGGTTGTGGTATCTGAGCCTGTAGCGGAGGAGAAGTCGACGGGTGCGGGCGTCTCGGTCACGGATGATGAGCTCACCCTCCCACCTCCCTCGGCTGAGCCCTTGGACGAGCTGCCCCCACCCCCACCGCCGCCAGTCGAGGACGCACCACCCCCACCAGCGGAAGACATGTCGTCTGCGCCAGTCGTCGAGGAGTCTGTTGCGCCTATGCCCGAGGAGGAGTCGTCGGATGAGGAGGAGGAGGAGGTCTACGTCGAGGACGCATCCGACACAAAGGCCAGGACAGACCTCTACCTCGACACCGTGAGTACCGGGCGATGGAAGAGTCGGCGGCAGTCGTTGCGAGATGATCGGACTGACCACTGATCCATCACCTTTGCCAGATCAACCGTCCCCTGCTGGACTTTGACTTTGAGAAGCTCTGTTCGGTCTGCCTCTCGACCGTCAACATCTACTGCTGCCTCGTATGCGGAAAGTACTTCCAGGGTCGAGGAAAGAGCAGCTGGGCGTACAAGCACAGCGTCGGAGAGGGCCACCACGTCTTCCTCAAGCTCGACACCGAGGAGGTCAGTCGAACAAGTGCTCTTCGGTCGCTATATGCTTGCGCGCTGATCGATCCGACTTGTCTTTCTATGCAGTTCTTCGTTCTCCCGGATGGCTACAAGGTGTCTGATCCATCGCTCGCCAACATCCTCAACGTCCTCAACCCCCGCTTCACACCGACTCAGATTCGTCACCTCTCCCACCTCCCCGAGCCCTCTTACGACCTTGCCTCCCATCCTTACCTGCCCGGCTACGTCGGACTCAACAACATCAAGGCCAACGACTACCTCAACGTCATTGTCCACACGCTCCTCCACGTCCCTCCTCTCCGCGACTTCCTCCTCAACCCGACCACGCCCGCCCTCCAGCCTGAGGCCAAGCCAACCGAGCTCGTGCGCCGCTTCGCTGAGTTGGCGCGCAAGGTGTGGAACCCCAAGCTGTTCAAGGCGCAGGTGTCGCCGCACGAGTTCCTGCAGGAGGTGACGCTCGCGAGTGCAGGCCGGTTCAAGATCACCGAGCAGGGTGACCCGATCGAGTTCATGAGCTGGCTGCTCAACAAGCTTCACAAGGATCTCGGAGGGTCGAAGAAGCCTAACTCAAGTGAGTCCGTGTGTGTCCTTCGTCGTGCAGAACGAAGCTGACGCCTGTCTCCATGCTCTCCTACCCGCTAGGCATCATCTACCAAACCTTCCAGGGTGACCTCAAGATGGAGACTCAGACGATCGTCGTCAAGGCCGATGCGGGAGGGAACGCTCGTCCTCAGTTTGACATCGGTCGAGGTCTGTCCGCATGTCTGTTGCCTGATCTCTGCCGCTGTTCATCTGACCACCCTTCTGCCGTGCTCGACTCCGCAGACATCAAAACGATCAAGTCGCCGTTCCTCTTCCTCGCGCTCGACCTGCCTCGGCCGCCTCTCTTCCAGGACTCGATCGAGAAGAACATCATCCCGCAGGTCGCGCTCTCGACCATCTTGGCGAAGTACGACGGGACTACACCTCAGGTTCGTCCTCGTGGCACCCCTTTCTTCGTCTCAGGCCACGCGGAGCTGACTTATCGTCTTTTTGCGTCCTATAGGAGTTCGGTGACACCCTCAAGCGACATCAGGTCACGCGACTGCCGCCGTATCTGATCCTGCACACCAAGCGGTTCACCAAGAACAACTTCGTCGAGGAGAAGAACCCGACCATCGTCAACTTCCCGCTCCGAGGAGTCGACATGAAGGACTGTCAGTCTCGCAGCTTCTCTCCCTTCGCGTTACCTGGTGCTGACCCGTCTTTGTTCTCGCCCGCTGTGAAGACGTCTACCCTGCACCTTCGGCACCCGCCTCAACGTTGTACGACCTGCTCGTCAACGTCCCGCTCGAGTCGTCCATCGCGTCTACGACAACCAAGGTCGGATCTACGACGGCGACCAACCCGGCAAAGAAGCAAAAGATCGATGCCGCGGACGCGTCACAGTGGAAGGCACATCTGCGAGCGGGTGGAGGGGGAGGGGAGAACGAGAAGTGGTTCACGCTGCAAGGTCAGTACGCAGCCCCACGATCGGAAGTCTCTCGAGGGAAAGAAATCGCTGACCAGGCATTTTGTTGATTTTGTTTGCAGACCTCCGGGTGGACGAGGTGCAGCGGGAGATGGTCTTCCTAGGGGAGACGGTGATGCAGGTCAGTTGTCGTCTACGCTCTTCTGGCAGCTTCGGAATCTCCGAGATCGCGTCTCGTATCTGACTCGCATGTGGGTTCGATCGACAGATCTGGCAACGGAGAGATCTTGGGCCCTCGAACGGTCAGAACGGGATCTAGAGGACGGAAGGTCAGACAGCGTCACATCTCAGTCGATACGATGCCCTTCTGCGGTCCAAGACTACGTTCATGCCATTATCTTGGATTCCAACATCTGTCTGCTTTGCTCGGTGCCGACCGGTGAGATCTTGCGGTCACGAGGATGACTTCACAGAGACGCGACCAGTGCAGTTGATAGAAGTAGCGAGCCTTGACCGGATGCTTCGCTCAAGGAAACTTGGTCTGGGCGTCACTTTTCAGGTCGACAGATTGTCCTCGTTCTGTACCCTGCCTTTTGATCTCTATGGTTGAGTGATTGATGGTCGCTCGACGGGAAGGGTCGAGCCAAGGGGAGCCGTCCTTTTCCCGAGCTCCCAACGGTCAACCTCCCTCCCTTTCTCCTCCCCATCCCCGTTCCCCCCCTCCTCCGCCATGCTTTCCCGATCCCTCTTCTCGGCCTCGCCGCTCACGCGAATCGTCCGAACCGTTAGTCTGCTGTCCCTCCCGACCCTAGAGCGCATGGGCGGGTGTGCTAACGATTTGTGCTGGTCCTCCCCCTTCATCTCCCCATCGATTCCCCTACGTCCTCACTGCCACCTGTGCTACTCGCAACTGCAGCCTACGCTCTCGAGGAACGTCACGACCGCCCTGAATGCTTCCAAGCTGATGGGCCCTGTCCCCCAGGACGGTGACGAGAAGGTGAGCTTTGTTTCCTCGAGCTCGAGGCGGTCCTTCCGCGCTGCCCCATCCTTTCCCGACCACCGAGCTCACACGCTCAACTCCTCCTCTCGTGCCCGCTCCGCTACCTAGTTCATCGTCAAGCTTGACGACTCTTCGTCAGTCTTCTCCCATCCGATCCTCGCCTGCTGCGACGCGTCGAGCTCGTTACAGGGCTCGGTTCAGTCGAGCTGGCTGAACGCGGACGAGCCGAGCTGACCTCCGTTCCGTCTCTCCTCCCTCTCTCGCGCGTGTCCTCTGTCTCCTTCAGGTTCTCTGGCTACCGATGCGAGGCTCCCTCTACAGAGGTTGAGGTGACCAAGAACCTGCTGATTGAGATGTACACAAACATGACGCGAATGAGGCGAATGGAGATGGCGGCCGACACCCTCTACAAGGCAAAGGAGATCCGCGGCTTCTGCCACCTGGCCATCGGTCAGGTACGTCTCGTCCTCCTGTCTCTCCATGGTGCAGAGTGAATCGGAGGAGCTCTGGGAGGTGTGCTGGCGCGTCTAGGAGACCCCAAAGAGGAGGGCCCGAGCTCAGATGAGCTCTCGGACGAGGACGCGGCCCGTTTTTCGTCAAGCCAACGGGATCGAGCCGAGCTGACCGTGTCTTTGCTCTCCTGGTTGCTCTTGTGATGAGTAGGAGGCCGTTGCCATTGGAATGGAGTCTGCGATCGACGGTGACGACCGAATCATCACCGCCTACCGATGCCACCCGTTCGCTGTGCTGCGAGGAGGATCCGTCGTCGGAGTGCTCGCCGAGCTCATGGGTCAGTCCAGCCTCTCTTCCCTCTCACTATCGCACTCAGATCACAAGCTGACCGACTTCTTCTATCTCCTATCCGCTTCCCAGGCCGACAGTCTGGAATGTCGCACGGAAAGGGAGGGTCGATGCACATGTTCACGCCGTCGTTCTTTGGAGGAAACGGTATCGTCGGAGCCCAGGTGCCCGTCGGAGCCGGAATCGCCTTTGCGCAGAAGTACCTCAAGAAGAAGACCGTCACCTTTGCCATGTACGGAGATGGAGCTTCCAACCAGGGTCAGATCTTCGAGGCCTACAACATGGTCAGTCCCGAGCTCAGCTTCCCCCTCGTCTCTTTGGCGGCCGTGTGCGTAGCGTGGGAGGAAGGCGGAGGTCACTAGGTCAGAAGGACACGAGAGGCGGAGGTTTGAAGGCGTCGGACGGTGCCGAGGGTGCCGAGCGAGATGCCAGCGACTGAAGTTGAGGGAGTGCTGACCTTGACCTTGTGCCGCTTTCACTCTTCCCCCTCTGCAGGCCAAGCTGTGGAACCTCCCCTGCGTGTTTGTTTGCGAGAACAACAAGTACGGTATGGGAACGCCCGCTGAGCGATCGTCGATGAACACCGAGTACTTCAAGCGAGGAGACGTGATCGCCGGTATCCAGGTGAGCTCGGCCCATCGTTCGTCCTCTCGACTTGACCCGTTAGCTAACCTCTCTCCGTCTGTCATTTCATCTCTAGATCAACGCTATGGACGTCATCGCCTCTTACCAGGCCTCGAAGTTCGCCAAGGAGTGGACCACGTCGGACAAGGGACCCCTGCTCGCCGAGTACGTCACCTACCGATACGGAGGACACTCGTCAGTACACCTTCCTTCTCCCTCGCTTTTCGCTACCTCGAGAGACCACGTCTGACCCATCCCATCCTATTCTTCGTTCACCTCTCTCAGCATGTCGGACCCCGGAACCACCTACCGAACGCGTGAGGAGATCCAGAACATGCGGGCCACCAAGGACTGCATCGGTGGACTCAAGAAGTACCTGATCGACTGGGAGATCCTCGACGAGGCCGGCGTCAAGGCGATCGACCAGGCTGCCAAGAAGGAGATTGACGAGGCCGTCATCGAGGCGAAGAACTCGCCCGAGCCCGATATCGAGAAGGACCTCTGGACCGACATCTACTACAAGGGAACCGCCCCGCCGTACATGCGAGGACGAGAGAGGGAGGAGGTCCACTACTACGACCAGGCCGAGGTCGCGTCGCAGTAGGGTCGGGGAGCTGTTCTTTTGGGTCAGGGTTGGGCGATAGAGTCGTGGGCGATTTTGCTTTGTAGGAGATCTCAATGAGACTTCGTTTATTCTCTCAGATCGGCGCTGTCGCATTCGTAAATAAGTCGTGCTCTGATTGAGAACGCAGATGTTGCAGGTCATGTAAGAGACGGACTTGTGCAAGACGCGTTGCCGAACCTCTCCTCTCGCGACGCGTTTCCTTCATCGTCTCTGCCCACCTACCGCCGTGATTCGATCTCGTCTCATCGTCAGCTGCTGGATACCCCAACATGATCTCGTCAAGATCGCTCGCGGATTTAGCGGATCGACTCGACGAGGCCGATTTCATTGCACTTCCACCCGTCCGCCCGCCACCTCCTCTCCTCCCTCCATTACAAACCCACCTTATCCTCTCCTAACAAATTTTCTAATGCCTCACCCGCGAGCAAAACTTGCACCTCCACCCCCCTCAATTTGCTTCCTCTCTCCACGAGGAAAAGAGCCTTCGAGGCCACCAACTTTCTTCAAGTCTCCCGCCTGCGCTTAGACGTACCGATGTGCTTTCCATCTTCCTTTCGAGGGGGAGTGGATCGATTCGGGCGCCAGGGGGAGATGCGAACGGAGGAGGAACGGAGATGAAAGCCCTCTGCGGAGGTGAGAGCCTGGACAGCTCGAAAGGCCCCACGATGAGGAAGACTCATTGAAGAGCACGCCACCCATACAGGAAGATCCAAAGGCCTATCCGAGTTCCGATTCGGTTGAGATGCGATGTTGAGATGAGGATGGTGGGAAAGGTGATATAATGAGCGTCGGGTTTCGGTAGACTTGTTAGATTAGCACTTCGACTGCTCGGTTCCTCCAGAGTCTGGAGAGTCGAGCAGCAGGGGTGCTTGCTGTCTCAGTCTTTTTGGGCCCGTGCGGTCGAACGCGGAACGCGAAGTGCAAAGAAAGGTCATCATGGATCGCGCCTCGTAAGTCAAGTATCGTCCTCGAGCTCTCCCCAAGCATTCGACCCGGCTGGCTTGTCTCGAATGACGAAGAAGCTCGCAGGCTTGCCCGCAAGACCGTTCTGGATCGTCTGGCTCATCGTCTGCTTGTCCTGTTCATGCGCGGCCAATAGTTCGATCTTCTCGAGTCTCGGGCACATCTGCACGAGCAGTTCGATTGATCGCCAGACTCTGTACCTGAGCACGCCGGATCCCGACTGATCGTTGGAGACGACCGCCGCGAACGTTGCCGACGGATATGTCATGACAGAGGTATATGAATACCAGCTGCCCGTCGCATCCAAGCCGATGAAAGGCGAGTGAAAGCAGGTGAGGACAGGAGCGAGGGCGTTGAGCTCGTCTTCCGAGCAGTCGGATAGTCGGAGACGGTCGATGTGGATCGGGTTGGAGCGTCGGCCTCGCAAGGCTCGCGGAAGGTTGCCGAGAGGGCGTTTCCCGATCCTGTTCCCGATCGTGATGTCGAGTCGAATCTCGAGAGTCTTGATGAGCTCCCATTCGGCCATCTTGGCCTCGGCGTGTTTGCTTTCGGCGGCGGACCCCGTTCTGAAAGTGGAGGTGACGAGGAAGAACGACTGGATCCGCTCGAGCGACCAGAGTTCGACATGCTCGTACAGAAGCCGGATCGCCAAGCCGTAGACGTGCTGAGAGACGCGGACCAACGAGGCGAGGTCCTTTCGAGGCAGGAGCGAGATGATCTCGGTCTGGAGCTCGACGGGGATCTGGAGGAGCATGGCGACGAGCGAAGCGAGCTGACGGCGGCACCAGGGAGAACAGTCAGCTCACTCTGCAGGCCTGGACGCTGCAGACTCGCTTCGGGCAGGAGAAGAGACTCACAATGTGTTGATTGTAACGACTCTGGTGCAGCAAGAAGCGCGTGGAAATGGGGCGGATGAGGTCCGTTTGGCGAGGAGTCTTGGTCGAGCGCAAGAAGACGAGGTGAGCTTCGACTCCTCCTCTCCTTCTGCTGCCTTCCTCTTGACGACGATCGACTCCGGCCAGCGTTCAAAAGTGACAACACGAGCCTATATGTTCCCTCCAGCCTCACTGTACGTCACATCTCACTCCAGTGTCATCCAGTCGGTCGAGTCGCGTGCGAGACGTGCGCGAGCTCACCTCCTCTCTTCCTCCTCCCGCTCCTCTGGCCCTCTCGATCTAGCTCGCCCCACTCCCTGGACAGCAACTCAAGCTCCAGCGACCCCGTCTCTGTCCAATCAGGCTGACACCCATGATCAGCCTTTGAGCTGACGTCTGCAATTTGGAGACAATCGTGGTCGCCTTTCGCTATCCCTCGCTACTCGATGCCGCCTCCAGTATTGTCCGGCACTCGCGACAACCCGCCTCAACCCGTCCAGCAAGGAGGATCATCCGACATGGAGACTCGAATATCACCAGCCCTTCCCGCCTGCGAGTGACCGATGTCGACTCGCGCAGAGACGCTGACCCACTCATCCGAACCTCTGCACCCGACGCGCCTTTCCTCCTCTCAACCTACCGTCCTCTCCGCCCGGCTCTCGACCTCGATCTCTTCCGACAACTCATCTTCGTCTGTATCTCGGCGAGGGATTTCCGCGAGAAATCCCTCGCCAAGACTCGCTCGCACTGCCAGTCTCAATCCCGACCGCCCAACCCGCCATCTCTCCCCCCCTCCTCCCGCCCATTACAAACCACCTTATCCCCTCCCAACGAAACTTCTAATGCCCTACCCCTCTCCGAAAACTTGCACCTCCACCCCTCCTCCTTTCGCCTCCTCCTCCCACACAGAGGGCAGCGACCGCCCACATCCCCTACTTTCCAAGCAAGCCTCTATGCGGCTCCTGGTCCTTTATACACGATGTGCTTTCCACTCTCCCTCGGGAGCGGTGCGATCGATTCGTGGGCCACGGAGAATCGGAGGCGGTGAACAGAAGTTTGGGTCGAGGGACGTTGGTCTCTTGTGTTAAGGGGGGGAGGGTTGATCTGATCAGTCAACCTTCCGCCCCCGCCGGGGGTGCAACAAAGCACCCTCGTGAAAAGAAGGGTAGCACCCTCGTGAACAGAAGTTTGATTAAAGGATGGTCTTCTCTGGTGTTCTTGACCTGTTCGCTCGCTCTTCGGTTGTGGTTCTCTGTTCGGTGCCCTTCGTTCGGGACTTAGTGTAGACTATCTATCGGTGCCCTTCTTCGGGACTAGGTTAGCACTTCATCTGCTCGGTTGCCTCTCAGAGTCTGAGAGGCCGGGTAGCTGAGGTGCTTCTTTCTTTTTCTTCACCTTCTTCGGTCTGCGCACGGTCGAAGGGCATGCTTGCTCAGGAGGCGGGAAGCAAACGGGATGCGATGGTCGTTTCGTGAATCATGATATCCGAGAGAAAGAGAAGGTACAGCCGAGAGCAGTCGCTCTTTACATGGGAGGAGGGTTGGACAGGTTGATGTGGACTGCCTTGACCGACGTGTAGTTGGCGAGCGCGTACTCCCCGAGCTCCCGTCCGATCCCCGACGACTTGTATCCTCCGAAAGGCACGGCGGTGTGGAACTGGTGGTAGCAGTTGACCCATACGGTTCCGGCGTGGATCTACAGCGAAGAATCACCCGAGACGCACCAAGAGGTCAGCTCGTGACCTCGAACGCCCGGAACCCTCTGGATGTGTGAACGGACCTTGTTCGCTGTCAAGATCGCGCGGCTGATGTCACGCGAGAAGACGGCGGAGGCGAGACCGTACTCTGTCTTGTTTGCGAGCTCGATGACCTCTGCGTCGGTCTTGAACTTTGTGATGGCGACGACGGGGCCAAAGATCTCCTCCTTGAAGATCGTGTGGTCAGGCTTGACGTCCGCGAAGACGGTCGGCTCGATGAAGTAGCCCTAGGAAAGAGGACAGATAAGGCAACTGGGTCAGCTAGGTAGTTGTGGCGGAGGATGGAGAGATGAGCGCATGGACTGACCTCCGTTCCGTGTCGCTCTCCTCCGGCGAGGAGGGTCGCTCCCTGCTCCTTTCCGGTCTGGACGTGGGCCATGATCCGATCAAACTGCGTCTGCGAGACCTGTGGTCCCTGGAAGGTATCGGCGGAGAAAGGGTCCCCAAGCTTGAGTCCCTTGACCTTGGCCTGGAGGTGAAGCGGGAGGGGAGGATCAGTCACCGGGTCATTTGACCGCCGAACACGATGCGCGCGAGACTCGACTGACCATGAAGAGCTCCATGAACTTGTCGTAGATACCCTCCTGCACGAACACTCGCGATCCGGCAGCGCAGACTTGACCGTGGTTGAAGAAGATACCGAACGCGGCCCACGCGGCGGCGTCGTCGAGGTTGGCGTCGTCGAGGATGATGTTGGGCGACTTTCCGCCGAGCTCGAGCGTGACCGACTTGAGGTTGGAAGCAGCGGCTTCCTTCATGATCTGCCGTCCGACGAGGGTCGATCCGGTGAAGGCGACCTTCCAGATCTTCATGTGCGAGGCGATGGCGGATCCGACGGTGAGTCCGTACCCGTGCACGACCTGGAACACTCCAGACGGCAGGCCGGCCCTGCGTTACGCACAACATGATGAGATGTCAGCTTCAAGGCATGAGAGGCCCGGACTGAGGAGAGGGCACGCAGGCTCCAAGGAGAAAGATGGGGACTGACTGGATCGAAAGTTCAGCCATCTTGTTCGCCGTCAACGGCGTCATCTCGGACGGCTTCATGATGATGCAGTTTCCTGTAGCAAGTGCAGGCCCGATCTTCCATGAGAGCATCACTGCCGGCGTAGAAAGTGGGGAACGAAGAGTACATGGTGAGTAAGGGGTGACGAGGGGCGAACGAGGATCAGAGGGCAGGAGGGGAGCGCACCCATCGGGTAGTTCCACGGCACGATACCAGCGACGACTCCGATCGGCTCGTGGCGAGTATAGGCGAGTTTAGAAGCGTCGACGTCGATGACTTGACCTCCGTTCTTGTCGGCCCATCCTCCGTAGTAGCGGAGGGTGTCGACGACCAGCTGGATGTCGACGTACCGGGCGAGCGAGTAGGCCTTCCCGTTGTCGAGCGCCTCGAGGGCGGCGAGCTCGTCGGCGTGCTCCTCGACCAGGTCGGCGAACTTCATGAGGATCTTTCCTCGGGCGGCTCCGTTGACGTTCTCTCCCCAAGTGGTCTCGTACGCCTTCTGGGCGGCGGCGACAGCGAGGTCGACATCTGCAGGCGTAAGAACAGAAGCAAAGGTACCGAAAGTCAGCAGTCGGCCTGCGAGCGAGTCAAACGACGCTAAGACGGCCAGCAAGCCAGGCAAGCGGGGCAAGAGAGACCGCCCCGCATCCTGCTCTGAGGCCGCGACTCGCGACTCCGACTTCGCGCATCTCCTGCCTCGACGAGTTCTAGGATCATGCACGCACCTGCCTTGTCTCCCTCAGCGACCGAGGTGATGACCTTGCCGTTCGAAGGGTCGATGGTGCTAAAGAGAGACAGGGGAGATGGCAGAATAAGCATGAGCACAAAGACAGCCAAACTCGCAGGATCGAGCTCGGTCTGATTGGCCTCGAGATCTAGGCGACGTTGAACAAGACTCACTTAATCTTCTTGCCAGAGACAGAGTCTTGGAACTGTCCGTTGATGAACAGACCAGTCTGGAAGAACGACGGGAAGAAGAGAGGCACCGGTCAGCTCGCTCGTCTCGTTGTTTCGGAGGGACGCTGGAAGATGCGGGGGCGGGCTGAGAAACCGAGGACGCGACTCACCGAGACGTTGACCTCTCCCTTGAAGAAGTGGGTGTCGAACGAACGCGTGAAGATCTCGGGAGACATGGCGATGGGAGGAGAAGACGGGAGGAGGTGATGTGGGATGTGACGGGAAGGAGTGAATGTTGGGAGGGAAGAGTAGCCGGGGGGCGAGCCAAGTTGAAGAAGGGAAGCCGTCGGAGAGAGGGGGACAAGCCAGAGAGACAGGATGGCGGGGGGTCGTTCCCCTCGCATCCCCGCCCCTCACGGCCGAGACCCCGCGTGCGGCTGCTCGCTCCTGACTCCTGGCCCCTCCTCGACCTCAAGTGATGGTTGACGCGTTGACGGTTGCATGACTTCTGACGATGTCCAGACGACCAAGGGCGTCGATTCCGGGCCGTTGATGAAGTGGCGGCTCGTCCACCGAGCAACCTCTCTTGTCGACCCGAGGGACGCCAGTGTCGTGCAGGCACCGCGGCAAGACAAAGTCCAAAGCAGCTGATGTCGATAAACGTGCTAGATGCATATGAGGAGTAGGGAGTCAAAGTGTGATGGCGACGGTCGCGTTTCAAGGGGGAGTTGATCGGCGGAGGGGCGGAGACGAGGAGGGAAGCCTTCGACGAGAGGAGAGAGGGAAGCAAGGGTCCAGCTCGGAGGTAAAAGGGGCGGACAGACGCATAGCCGGCTTGCCACGCTATCTATACGGCGATTCGGAGCTGCGAGGTCTTTGTCAGGCTGGAGGTGGAGGTCGAGGAACGTAGCGTGGGCGAGGAAGAGGAAAGTCGAGCTCGAGCTCACCGTCGGCCTCCTCCCAGCGACTCTCTTGAGTCGTGCGCGGCCGTCATAAACACTCCTACCGGAATGCGACTGTTCATTTCGAGATCTTTTCGTCTTGCATTCTGGACTCTACGACTCGGTACAAAAGCTCAGCAGCGTTTGTGCGTCCACAAGCCGGCCCATTTGCTTCCGCCTTGCCTTCCTCTTTCGGACACCCAAACCTGAGCGAGCACGAACGTTCCAGCAGACGAAGAAGATTAGGTTTGATAAGGGAAGCAAGGGTGTAGGTACGAAGACAGAGTGACTGGCGCTACATGCAGCGTCCAGAAAAAGATATCGGGCAGAGGATGCGGTACGGAGGGGGGCAAGCAGATGCGAGGTCGAGGCGAACGCTACAGGCCGAGTGGCAAAAAGCATGCAGTGCAGGAGTCCGATGCAGAAGAGATGAAGTGTCCAGTAGTCTAGCGAAAGAGACCGGCAGTGTTCAAGAGCGCTAAGGGGATGAGAGCAGACAAAGCGAAGGTGGGCTAAAGAGAGAAGTCTAGTGGAGTCGAAAGATCCCGGAAGAAGAGATAGATACGAGAGAAGAGAGTGTCAAGCTGAGGGAAGACAAAAGACGAAGATACGAGAGCAAAAGATGGGCGGCAGAGGGACCGTACGAGGGCGAGGCTGAGCGTCCGGTTGGTATTGCGACGGGGCTGAGGGCGTGCTGGGGAGGGGCTCGCCGGCCGAGGGTCGGAGGAAGAGGAAGGGGGTATGCGTGTGTAGTTGGAAGTCCGTGGGTATGTCGAGGGGTGAGAAGAAGGCGAGAGATGCGGTGCTGGCCTAGGCTCCTCGTCGGTGAGGGACCTGCTGTCCTCCCTGTTGAAGGGCGGTCTTTGAGGACCGCTTGACGCACGTCTTCCCGTCACGTCCCAGCCCGTAGCCCTCCTTGCACCGACTGACGTGGCACTGTCCAGCCTCGCACGAGGTCGACAGAGAGTGAGGGATGGCGGTGCAGTCCTGACTGTGAGATGCGAGCAGAAAGACAGACGAAGGAAGGACGGGAGGAAGGAAGGGGTGGGTCAGCTCGTTCGCTCCTGCTCCTCCTCCTCTCGCTCGGTCGGTGGACTGACCCTGACCCGAGGGATGCGCATCCCCCGCACGATCTCCTCTCCGACTTGACGTCCAGACACTCGAACCCAATCTTGAACCAGTCTGCGAGCGTGGCGAGCTCCGACTCCTTGAGGCCGTGCTTTACGGGGCAGGCGAGCGTCTGGTCCGGGCAGAGGAACGTAGAGTAGTCCTTGCGCACAGACTTGAGCACCGTCTGGTCTTTGGCTCGCTTGCCCATCCGACGAGACGGCTGAGGAGCCTGGGGGGCACGACCGGCGAGCGGCTTGGTCCCGGCGGGTGGGTTGACGAGGGCGACCGCACCCTGTTGCGGCGGGGTCGGCTGAGCGAACGCGCTCGACGCCAACAGCGCAAACGCCAACAGAGAACACAGAGACAGACGGGCCATCGTCCAGAAGAGGCGGGGTTGGAGGGAAGAGAGAGAGAGGACGGAAGCTGGGGAGGCGGAGGGTGGATGGGCGGTCTGGGGCGAGGGGACGTTGGTCGGAAACCGAAGGAAGGTGGGCGGGAGGACGGGGGCTGACGCGATGCCGCCGGGGACGGAACAGGGGCAAAGAGGACAGAAAGCGGTCCAAGAGGGTGACGAGCAGTTGCAGGAAGGCGAATGAGAGAACGGCGACGGCCAGTGGAGACGAAGCAGAGGGAAGGAGAGGGAGGGAAAAGAGAGTGTTGTTGGGGCTTGGGAGGGCCAACGAGCGAGCGAGGCCAACCATCGACCAGAGCCCCAACAAACCAAACCTTGACCCCCCGAAATCGGTGGCGCATGAGAACGGCCAGCAGCAGGCTCTTTCGCTCAACAACAGCGCGTCACGAGCAAGCAGGCTCTGCTGTTCGCTCTGCTGTCCATCGCAGGGACCGCACATTCTAATCCTGACCGGTGCCTGACCTTTCGTCGCGTGCAGGCCAGGAACGAACGGGCGGCGCAGGGCCTGTTTGCTGGCCCGCCAAACTGCGCACGCTCACCCAGAGTGCGGGGGGGGGAAGATCAAGAGAGTCATCGCCTGCGTCTTCGTTCCAGACCATACACACCATGCAGCAAGCAACCAGCAGAAGATGCATGCTCAGGTAACTCGCACGCCGTACTGCACTAAGCAGGCTCAGTCTACGCAGGAGCTCAGGAAGAGGCGGAGGAACAGGCGATGAGCGAGGGCCTGCATGAATGAACCTGGCAATACTGCTGCAGACCTCTGCGATACGGGGCTGGCCATCTACCTCTGACCTGATCGAGCAAAGCCGATCTGCGTTTAGTCGTTGGCAGCGTCATCAAACCTTCCGTGCCTTCTGCTCTCGCTCGTTGAGGTTGTTTTGACGGTCGAGATCGACCGCTCGTTCGCCCCGGATTCCATCAAGCTCTGCTCAAAAGCATACCTGGCGTATATCGCCGCTCTTTGACTCAGTTTGCAGCCGGTGTGACAAAGTCGTTGCAACACCATCTTCACCGTCCGATATTTTGTCGAGCTCTCTCACCGACAGGACCGAGGGACGAGCAGCCGCTTCTGATTCCGGCCGCTCGAGCGGCTCCGTCCATTCCGGCCGGATAACTCGCTGGGTTCGCGTCCAGGACAGGGGTCGACAAGGGTGAGCTCGCTCGTTTCTCGCATGGTCTTGCACAATCCTTCGCTCTGACCGACATGATGCTGAGCAGCACAATCTTTCCTCTTCCCCTCATGATATATGACGCCGGATCATGAAAATGCAAGGTCGAACCAGCATGCGAAACGCGCTTTCTTGGTCGAAGGAGTCTGCCATCCTGGAGACCCAAGCGGACGTTCGGCTCGACATCCGGTTGTTCCGAGCTCGTCCCCCTCTTCCGCTTTCCTTTGCGGCTTCTTCCGCCAGGCCTCCTTGTCTTCACCCACCCATCACTCCATCACACCCAACACACCTCCACCTCTTCTCTTCTCCCCTCTTTCCTTCCTCTGCTAGGATGAACACGAAGCACATCATCAACGAGCCGAAGCAACTCGTGCTTGACTCTCTGCGCGGGTTGATCTACAACAACCCAAACGTCGCCCTCAACGAGGAGTACAAGGGTGAGCAGACCGCCTCGGACTTGTTGGCTGGACCCAGCTGACTCTTCGCCCTCGTCTTTTGCAGTGATCCACTCGAAGAAGGTCGACACTGCGAACGTGCAGCTGATCTCTGGCGGAGGGTCCGGACACGAGGTCAGCTCCTCTGGCTTTGTCTCTGCCACTCGTCCAAACGAGCTGCTGACCCCTTCTCGGTGCTCTGCTTGCTCTGTCGCAGCCGTCGTTCGCTGGTTTCGTCGGAGGAGGACTTCTCGGTGCTGCTGTGTGAGTCGCATCGACATAATCACCGTCTCTGCTGGCTCGGGTGGGGGACGCATGGGGTTTCTCCGCCGGCAGAAGATGTGCTGGCAGCCCGTCCCCTGACCCAAAGTGTCATTCGTCGTTCCGAGTGCTGACTCTGCTGGCTTCATGCTTCTACGCGTGCTCCATTCTCTAGCTGTGGAAACGTGTTTGCGTGAGTGGTTCATCCCCATCCGGCCCAGCTCCCGAACCCCACGCGCGTCCGAGCTCACCCTGGGCCCGGTCGTGTACAGCTCGCCAAACGTGAACCAGATCCAAAAAGCCCTCCAGATTGTCGAGAACGATAAGGGAACGCTCATCGTCATCAACCAGTGTACGTCCTTGTTCCTTCAGCCTGTTGTTGCGCCTCGGCGACGTTGCTCGACCGAGGGAGAGAACAGGCCACGCGAGTCAGACCAAGCTGACCTTGAGCTCGGTGCTCTCACCTTGACAGACACCGGAGATGTGCTCCACTTTGGACTCGCTAAGGAGCAGTACTTTGCCAAGAACCCCAACTCCAACATCCGACTGCTCGCCGTCGGAGATGACGTCTCGGTCGGACGGTCGCAGGGAAAGATGGTCGGACGACGAGGTCTCGCAGTCAGTACAGAGCTCACCAGCCAGCCGAGTCTCTTTCTCGAGCTGACCCTCATCTCTTTCAATGTCTTCCAGGGAACTGTGCTCGTCTTCAAGGTAGCCGGAGCGCTCGCTGCTCAAGGTGGAAGCATTGACGACGTCCACGCGGTCGCAAAGTACACGAGCGAGAGGATCGCGTCCATCGGAGCAGGACTCGAGCACTGCCACGTAAGTGCCTTCTCTATCAGCGACCCACGATGACCTGTGAGCTGACCCGCTCTCCTGTCTTTTGCTCAGATCCCTGGAACTGGTTCGGAGGAGTCGCGTCTGAAGATCGACCAGCTCGAGCTGTACGTTCAACGTCCTTCAATCTCGAAGCCGAGCTGCCTATACTATACTGACCTCTCCCTCTCGTCTCTGTAGCGGCATGGGTATCCACAACGAGCCTGGACTCAACATCATCCCCCTCACCACCTCTGCCTCCCTCGTCTCGGACATGCTCGCTCTCCTCACGTCGACGACGGACGAGGACCGCTCGTTTGTGCCGTTCGCCAACGACGGGACCGACGAGGTCGTGCTCATGGTCAACAACCTCGGGTCCATGTCTGAGCTTGAGCTCGCAGGGATCCTCGGAGCCGCCGTCGAGCAGCTCGGTGCCAAGGGACTCAAGGTCCGACGAATCATGTCTGGCTCGTTCATGGTCAGTCTTCTGGAGTCATGTCAGTCTCTTTTCTGCCTCTTCAGTCGAGCTCACACGTCTGCCTGTAATCTCACAGACGTCGCTCAACATGCCCGGATTCTCGCTCTCTCTTCTCCTGCTCCCCAAGGTGTCCGAGAAGGGCCCGTACACGTCGGAGCAGATCCTCGGCTACCTCGATGCGCCCGGAGACGCGCCCGGATGGCACTGGACCGCCCGAGGCGAGCCTGGAGTCTACACCGCCAAGGCCGAGGGAAAGAGCGATGAGTTCGCGCACGAATACAAGGGAACGCCCCTCAAGCGTGAGTCCTCTCGTTCTTCTCCACATCACCATGCGACGAGGATACAAGAGACTGACTGTGCTTCTTCCCTTTCTGGACGGCCAGCGACCGACGCCAAGCTGTTCATCGCCGCCGTCAAGCAAGCCTGCGAGGACATCAACGAGGCCGAGCCTCTCATTACCCGCTACGACACCATCGCCGGTGACGGAGATTGTGGATTGTGTCTGCAGTCCGGTGCCAATGGCATCCTTTCATCTCTCTCTACCCTTCCCACCGACGACGTCATCGCCTCCATCCTCGCGCTCGCCGAGCAGATCGAGATCCACATGGACGGCACCTCCGGAGCCCTCTACTCCATCTTCTTCAACGGTCTCGCCTCCGGTCTCCGTCTCGCCGCCGAAAAACTCTCCTCCGACACCGCCACCTCCGAAGTCTGGGCCGAGGCACTCTCGCAAGCCAAAACGACCCTCTACCAGTACACCCGCGCGCGAACCCCTTCGAGGACGCTCGTGGACCCGCTGGAGCAGTTTGTTACTGCGTTTGCGGCGAACCCGAAGGATTTCGCGGGGGCGGTGAAGGCGGGAGTGAAGGGGGCGGCGGATACGGTGAACTATACGGCGAAGGCGGGACGGGCGGCCTATGTTGGAAGGGAGCAGTTGGCCGAGGCGCAGGTGCCGGATCCGGGAGCGCATGGAGTGTCGGTCCTGCTTGAGGGGATCCTGAAGGTCGTTGGAGGGAAGTAGAGGGTGTTCTAGAGTGGCTGTCGTTCCGGTCTTGGGTGCCTTTCTGTTGCTTTCTTTCTTCTTTCTCTTTCATGGCGCGTCCTTTTGCTCGACTGTCGACCCGTGATGCTAACTGAAGGGAAAGGAATCATGCTGGAGTATCGAAATAAACTACAGAAAGGTAGAGGAAGGTACAACATGCAGAAGGGGCCAGCGGGGTGAAAGTCAACCAAGGCGAGACGGGCAGACGCGACCGGTTCTTAAAGAGGTCCATGCGACGGACGGTGAGGCTGCAGCATGCGAAGTGACGGAGGGTTCAGAGAGGAGCAGTTCGGGGACGAAGGCGAGGTTCTGAGCGATGTCGGGTGTGGAGGCGAGTCCATCAGGGGCAGGGGTTGTGGGTCGGTTGCTGTTTGCGGAGGTGCGCCTGACAACGGCCCTGCACTTCTAGACGGGCAAGTCCACTGAGATGGAGGTGACCTGAAGTATGAAAGGAGGATGAGAAGGATGGGCGTGAGCGAAGGCGCGCATGATGCATGGACTGGCCCTGCAACCACGGGAAGAAAGACTCGAGCTGAACGTACCGCCTGTCCTCTTGTTGCTACTGCCTCCCTTCTGTCTCCGCTGCTACCATCCACACGCTCACTCCCCAGCCCGCGACTCCCAGTCCGACGAGAAGAGCCAGCCCTATCTTGATCCACCTTGCCATGTCCGATCCCTGTTCTCCCGACCCGCGACGAGGCTCGGCAACGACGTGTACGGGCCTGAGTTTCCCGTCCTCGCCCTCCTCGACCCACTCCTCTGTCGAAAGGACGGCGGGGAAGGGGGACTGGAGGAGTGGTCGAGCGTTGGAGGTGGAGCCGGACGAGAAGGGTGTGCGAGGTGTGAGGAGGGAGGACGCGGTCGACAGGGGGATATAAGAAGCTTGAGCTTTGAGGATCGAGAGAGGCCGAGGAGGCATGGCGGAAGACGAGTGGACGAAATGGCGAGGACAGTTGACGGGTCGATGATGGTTGCGGGACAGGGCGGCATCGGCCAGACGAGGACGACCGGGCGGTTGGATATACAGAGAGCGAAGACGAGAGGGGTCGACTGTCTCCGTCAAACATCCTCGTCTCCTGGCCAGAGTTTACAGTTGATTCCGATCCTCACGCCGCGAGATTCCTTGAGCTGCAGCTCTACGTCGGTCCTCCCATGGTCGTCCAGTATCCTCTCGGCGCTGTCCCGGACGTCGGCGGCGAAGTCCTCGCGGGGGAGGTCCTCGGCATCGTCCATGTCCGCCTCAATGATCAACCTCTTGACAGTCGGACAGAAGGAAACGAGTTTGTCGAGGCTTGGTTCAAACTCATCCGGCCACTGTCGCGAGGCACGGAAGACGACGTCCTCCACCGACGAGAACGGACTGTCCAGGAGCGACCTGCCTCCGAGTCCCGAGTACTCGCCTTCGATCCTCTCTGTGCCATACGAGAGGTGGTGAAGTCTCGTCCACGTACGGTTGCCGACCATGAGGAGAACGTTGAACTCTGAGTCCGGGAGCGAAGAACCGTCCAAGCAGCGCTGGAGCTCGACTCTCGATGGGGTGACCGACTTGAGTAGAGAGACGATGGGCCGAAGGTTGAGCGGATACGAGATCCGGAGAAGGTCCAGCTGAAGCGGTCGAGCGGCGAGCTGAAGGAGAGGATGTGATCGGGGCAGGACGGGCACGACGTCTCGTCCACCGACGTCGTCGACCCATTGACTCGGGAAGTCGAGGACGAGCCGGCGCACGCGATCCAGGTCGACCCGTCGCCGCTGGACTCTCTCGAGAGCCAGGTTCGGATCCTTAGGAAGGGAGCCGTTTGGGAGAGCGAAGAAGCCGACGAGGTCTGACCACGATGTGAGGGTGACGGTCTTGTACAGGGACGGGACGGCGAGCAGGTGGAGGTGATGGCACGTCCGGGCGACCTGAGCGAGCGAGTTCAGACTGAGGTACGACAGGATATCGATCTGGATCTCTGCGGGTGGGTTGCAAAGCATCTTGGGAGGCGAGGGACGTCGTGGGTGTTCGACGAAGCTCACCTGCTTGGTTTTCTCCTCCCGACCACGTCTCGCCCACCAAACCCATCGATCCTCGTCAGCGGCCAGCACATCATCACCCCATCCGATCGAACCACTAGCAAGTGAGCTCTTCTTTTGTCTGTATCAAATGACGCTTTGAGGAGTGCGCTGACCGTCACCTCATCTCGGCCCCCCTCCTCCAGCTCACCATGCTGCTTACGATCCCCGTCGAGCTTCAGTCACACATTCTCGCCTTTCTTCCTCGAAGAAATCTCGCCGTCGTCCTCCTCGTCTCCAAGCATGCGCATGACATCGCCGTCTGGATCCTGTACCATCACGTCAAGCTCAGGTCACTCGAGCGCGTCGAGCTCTTCTTTGACGTCCCATCCACCGTGTTGGACACCAGTGCCGCCCTCACCAGACGCGCCGAGCTCAGGCGACCTCAGTGGAATTCGATCAGAACGCTCGACATCCATCTCAACTACGTCGATGCCAAGCGCGCGCTCGGCAACCTGCCCAGATCGCTTCAAGCGCGAGGATCCAACCCGCTTCGCCTCGACCGACTTCGCGTCTCCTACTGCGACGAGCTCGACTCCGTCATCGCTCTCCTTCGCTGCTTTAACCCGGCACACGTCAGTCTGTGCCAACAGTACAACCATTCATCAACCGATCCGCGAAGCTTCATCAAGAGCTCTGGATTGACGTACCCGAGGGCGACTTCCGCGACGCTCGTCTGCTTTAGTTGGTTGCTACTCCCCATCTCGGAGGTCGGTGTCCGGACGCGAGTCGGCATGCTCGTCAGCATCTGTCCGAACTTGGAAAGGATGCAGCTCGTCCCGTGGAGGGACGTTGACAAGCCGTTAGTGCAGCAGACGGTCCAGCGAGGCATCGCTGGCAAAGCAGCCTCCTTCTTCTCGATCCAGGACAAGCCAGCGGAATCAAACACTTGGGGGGACGTCGTCGAGAACGCTTAGCCTCACTGCATCTGTATGACTCGTTCCCTCTTTCTTGGAAGGCACTACGCGAGAGGGTCAGAACGGGCATGCATCGAAGAGAACAACAACAAACAGCGAAGAAGAAAGAGCAAGCGCCTCTGCTACTCGACCGCCCAGAACCTGAGCGAGTCGAGCAGATGAAGTGCTACCCAACTGCTCGGAACAAGCGAGAAGGGAGGGGGAACTTTGCGAGATCGCGGGGCGCTCGGAGGCGAAGAGGTAGGAGTGGTCGGTGTGGAAGTGGAGAGGTGCGTATTCGCGGGGCACCCGAAGGTGAAGAGGTAGTAGTTTGGTGTAGGGAGGAGGTGCGATGATCACGGGGCGCAACGTAGTGCGAAGGTAGATAGGCGGGTTGTCGAGGTGGAAGGGGGACCACCGAAGAGGCCAACGTCCCTCGACCCAACTTCTGTTCAACGCCTCCGATTCTCCCTTGATCTCAAACCCCCCGAATCGATCCCGAAGGAAAGCACATCGTGTGGATGGGGCGAAGACCAAAGGAGCCGCATAGAGGCTTACTTGGAAGTTGGGCGGTCGTTGCGAGACCCTCTTGGTGATAGGTGGAGGCAAAGTGGAGGGGGGTCGGGGTGCAACTTTTGCGCGGGGGGGTAGGCCATTAGAAC